>SZWC01002204.1:93136-116926 GCA_023375785.1 Penium margaritaceum
CTCCCTCTCTCTCTCTCTCTCTCTCTCTCTCTCTCTATATATATATATATATCTATCTATCTATCTATCTATCCATCTCTCTCTCTCTCTCTCTCTCTCTCTCTCTCTCTTCCTCCATTGATCTCTCTCTTTTTTGCTACCCCCTGCCTCCAAATATAACATTCAATGTTTTTTTCAGCCCTTTGTCTTTTCAAAAAATCTCTTATTTCAGAGATATTCTTTTTGTTCTTGATATCATGTGAAGAACACATTATTTAGACAAAGCCATAATATTTTCTGCAACTTAAGAGATAGTATTACGTTTGTATCAAAGTTTCATACTCGTGAAACCTACATTAGTCATGTCACTTATCGGTCCAAGTTGGTGTTCGCCCTCACTTAGGGGCATTGACCGCGACTGAAGTGCTGACCGATCAAGTGGTCGACAGGTCCTTGTCTCGCGTCGAAGAACGACGGCCGTCAGAATCTGCCGGCAGGATGCTTGATAACCTGTTGCCTTGCTTACCCGATTGCCGTCTGAAGTCCGAGGAAGGACTCGTCCCGTTGCTAAGACCCCCTAATGGGAAGCATTGTGTATATGGGTCAGTGCGATCGATTTGTGTGACGAAGTGAACTTATCAGACACTCAGTGTGCGATCCTGTACAGTTCTTATCCGCAACTGTTTGCCATGTTCTTTATCAAGAGAAGCACTGGGTTTGCAATCAAAACCACCTTGCATGTGGAGCAAAAGATTCAACAAGTGAACAGCCTTTTCTGTTTCTGGAGAGCAGGCGGTTATTGTAACCGGATCCGAAAACTACAATATTTAAGGAGTTGTTTGGTAATGAACTATGTAATCTTTCTATAGTTCTTGCTGAAAGAATTTGTTTGCAAAATCTAGGCCGCTGAATTCGTCGAAATATACAAATAGTGGTTGCAAGCATTACAACACTTTTCATCTATTTCTTTTTTTTATGTTTTTGTTCAACTCTTGAAGAGGAATCGGTCTCGGTTTCGTATTCTCTTCTACGTAAACATCACATCGACGATATTGGAAACTTTGTTCCTTTCCATTCAATAACCTATATGTATGAAACAATATTTGAGACTTTTCGCTCTTCGTAGCTTGTTCCCCAAAGAATCTGCGATCTTTGCATACACAGAAAGGAACCTTCAGGATCATCTTCCAGGTCAATTCTCAAACCTCACAAAAACTGGGTTTGCGTATCCCGAAGTCAATCTCAGGTTGCAAATATCGGTGGTTTGCTTTTTAAGTGTAAGATAGTTCCTCGCTTTGCTGCCATTTCCAAATAAAGCTGTCACACACTGAGTGCGTGATAAGTGCACTTTCACACTCGTTCCAAGCGCACTCGCCACATGTACCACCCCCATACACTGGGACCATCTCTGGACCATCTTGCGAGGACTGAAACGAAGGAGCAATTGTAACTGACGGCTTCGACAAACACATCTTGGAATAAGGATGCAAGACTGTCATCGGAATGTAGACGGCCGTTGGGAAAGTGTGAACAGCTGCCCGGAGCAATCATCTGGACGTCTAAAACTGAAGAACAAGATAGTGAAAGAAAGAAACAGGTTCCGTAACTTAGATTTGGCATGTATTGCATCGATACCACAAATGAAAAATGTGGACACATCTACGTCGTAAAGATGATAATAACTATAAAAGGCTACAAAAAACACATTAAACGTATTTCATGCTGCTCATAATTTTTTTCCATAAGTCTTCACATATGATTAAGTTTATACACCAGGTAGATATTGTAACCACTCACGTATTGACCATAGAAGCACATACTTTCATAAGAAACAAAGAGATGAAATTCTACATCTTTAAGGTCCTCTTAAAAGAATTATTTACTGGCCATGTAAAACCAAATTCAAGATTTATTACACACATGAGACAAATTAATACACTAAGTGTGTTCTTAGTGTGCTTTTGTATGGTGACTGAGCGCACTTGGCACATACACTAACCCCACGCACTACGTCCTTCCTAAGA
The DNA here is from genome assembly GCA_023375785.1 of Penium margaritaceum. Lineage (NCBI taxonomy): Eukaryota > Viridiplantae > Streptophyta > Zygnematophyceae > Desmidiales > Peniaceae > Penium > Penium margaritaceum. Next base: position 95,140 of record SZWC01002204.1, read on the forward strand.
AGAAACTCAGCTGGCCATATAGGACAAAACATTAGGTGCGCTTAGACACAAGAGACAAATTAGCGCACTTAGTGCACTCTTAGTGTAATTTTATATGGTGCGTGAGCGCACTTGCTCCATACACTAGTCCCAAGCACTGGGGTCCTTCCTAAGAAATGAATCATTTGATCATAAAAGACAAAATGCAATGTGCGCTTGTACACATGAGATACGTTAGTCCACTAAGTGTGCTCTTAGTGTACTTTCGTATGGTGAGGGAGCGCACTTGCCACATACACTAGCCCCACGCACTTGGGTCCTTCTTAACAAGAGAATTGTTTGGCCACATATGACAAAAAATAAAGGTGTGCTTGGACGCAGGAGACAAATTAGCGCACTCAGTGCGCTCTTAGTGTACTTTTATATGGTGGAGGAGCTCACTTGCCACATACACTAGTCCCACGCACTAGGTTCCTTCCTAAGAAGATTATTATTTGGCCACATAAGACAAACGAACACTCTTCCCACACACAATTGAAGAATTGTAGTCATGGGTGGAAGGAACTCCCTTTGAAGAGATCACACTCAAGGCACACACTAAAAACGAAGTGTATGAAATGGCCTCAGACAAGCATACCTCCATTTTTTAGCTCTCGCTCCTTGGTAACATGATTATCCACCTGGTTTTTAGATTAAACTCTAATGGGACCCAAGCAAGCACTTCCTTGACAGCAACACGCCACCTGAAATAGCACATAAAGGCACAGACTACGAAGCCAAAGATTTTCTTTGACACTGCCAATGAGGAAAACAGACGAAGAGTATTGTCAATTGGTTTGACTACAATACTTTGCATAGGAGATGGGGGCCGTGTAATAACTATTGGAATGTTAATCATTAGATCAACATATGTTTTAGCTCCCGTGTCACAACTTGCCAGGTTATCACAGGTAATTGGAGGAGAAAATGTTGGGTTCCTGACGTACACGAGTCCCTAGAATTCTTGCGTGGATGTTTCCTTTTCCAATTCATTGATGAACACTTACTGATAACTACAAATCAGTCCATTTCCAAAAAAAATATTTCTCGACAACTTCCACTTGTTCACTATTTATGTTTTGCTTGGCCTCAAATACGCTCTACTCAGTTTAAGAGTGCTTAAAAGGTGCAGTTTAGTATGATTACGTATAGCTCAAGACAAAATGTTGAGTATGATTTTTCTACACGAGACAAATGTGTGAGGTTGGTTCATTTTCAATTACCTTTTAAATGAGTCCTCCACATGTTATCCACAGTTTACATCTTAACACAGCGACCACTCTCCATGGACAACGGCCTGAAGGCCCACATTTTGGCAAAGTGGTCCATGCCTTCCCCACTTTTTTTCACAGGTGAGCGCTCTGTCCAAAATTAGAAAGAAAAGAAGAAAAGAAAAAAAAAAAAACCATCTGGTGACCACTTTACACGACATAAATCCGATACCCACTTTGGATGTCAGTGAGTCCATTGCCAATACAATGCAAAATATGAAAAACGGATCCCTTGTTTGAAGAACTTACATTCCTACACATGTGTGACATCGTACTGTTGCATGGAATACGACGCAAGCACGTAATGTCTTAGTAGCAAACAACCACTTTGATGTCTGTTTCATCCATAAAAACGTACGTGTCTATCTACTGAGGATACAAAAACACATATTGTTTTCATTTGTTGGATTCTGTGATCAACAGTTTACACAACCAATCATAGTCCGCCAAATAGTTCGCTTGTTACTGGTCATTCGCATGACATGGTTTGTGCTTGACGTCGTTTCATACAAACATCTTTGAGATTTATTCCTAATTTGCTCATGTACCAGCTGTCCAATCTACCGGTCTCCATACCAGGTTTGACCATGCTACATATTCTGCTGGCACCTGTTCACTACGGTACGCTCATAGGCGACATCCCCTTTTGAGATTTACATAAACTGATAATTTCCATGACATCCACACACGTTTGCAAACCTGTTCAATATGCAAATTCCGTACCGGGCGTACGTATATGAGGCTGCATGACGACGTCCCTCTATTTTTATGCAGGTTCAAGTGACTTCTCTTTTCCTATCCATAACTGTTCAACGTTCAAATCGCGGGCATCGCGTTCAAGGAACTTATCAGGGTCCACCCAAGAGGCTGGCCAATGGACATATAGATGACATCCCAAGGGCCAGCAATGGTTGGGCCATATGCTAGGATGAATTTGGGGCATGGGGAGGCATACAACCCAACTCCACGCCACTTACACTCAGTCCTTGTCAGGCAAGGGAGACATGGGCTAGGATAAAGGCTCGTTGGAACTTGTGGGTGGCAACTGACACCCGCACATGGGTGANGGGCATCGCGTTCAAGGAACTTATCAGGGTCCACCCAAGAGGCTGGCCAATGGACATATAGATGACATCCCAAGGGCCAGCAATGGTTGGGCCATATGCTAGGATGAATTTGGGGCATGGGGAGGCATACAACCCAACTCCACGCCACTTACACTCAGTCCTTGTCAGGCAAGGGAGACATGGGCTAGGATAAAGGCTCGTTGGAACTTGTGGGTGGCAACTGACACCCGCACATGGGTGAAAGGCCCATGCAAACCTGAGTCCATGTTCTGGATCCTTAGACTTTGCATCCCTTCTCTTCATTCACCTAATGCTTATGGTTTCTTGGAACCGTGGAGATGAAAGCCCAGTCCACTGCTGGATGTAGTTGATATTTGAAGAAAGGGGTTGTTGAATGTTTATTATGCTACCCACATTGTGAAGCCCTACTCTTTGGTTGTAACTAGTTCATGTGCTGCCTTTTTTTCTTTCTACTTTGATGTTATCAATGATTTGTGCTGTTGAGGCCCTGAACCGGTGTGACTTTGATGAAGCCTTGATCTTCAAAATTAGTACAACTGTTACATGAGTGCACTCATGTGGTTGTTCAGTTTTCTTGGGTAACAAATGGGTGAATTTTTCTCTGTATCCAACACTTGTACATACATTAACCACGATAGGTTTGCACTAGTTCAATCCCGAAATGCTTGTTTACAATGCACAAGGTTAATTGGCCTATACTACAATGTGTGCCACATTATCCATTACTAGGGTTCCTTGTGCATCAAGGAATAACTCTTATGTGGACTACCTTATGATAAGTACATATCACTATCAACGGATGCTAAAGAGAGAAGGAATGTACACATAGAACTCCAGGTCACATTGAAATGTAGAGTGGAGACAAGTTTCCATGGCTGATCCACACTTGTACATACACGGATAGGCCATACATGTAACAAATGACCTTACAACAGATACAGTCTGAAGCACTGGAGAACTCTGTGACTGCATTAGAAAACTCCACCCTAAAAACAAGATGCACACAGCTCACAATACGGATTGGCCACTTGTGATCGGACAACTGGCTCCTGAGCATCTCCCTTACCAAGTCTTTCTATTTGTATTACAGTCTCCTCTATGTTTGATGGCCTTATAAAATGAGCCATGTGTTGTGTACACCATGGCCTCCACACCAGCTTGTGTCTCATACTCCCTCCTATCATTGGAATATGGAAGAGGAAGCTTGGTTCAATCTGCATAGAATACAAACAGAGTGCACGTAAGAAACCACAAAGAACATGGATGGAAATCATAAACATGATACAATACATACACAATGATATGCATGTGTGGTGCTTACCATGGTGCATGTCCCTCATTAATAAACCACGATGTCGACACTTGGGCAGCCCCTCTCCTCATCTGACATGTCAGTTGAGGAGGTGGATTCCCTACAGGACTCTCACTCCTCCTCCGTCTTGATGTCTGTCTACTGTTCTTCTTCCTTTGAGGACTCACACCATGAAGAATCAAAGGATTCATCAGCATCCTTTGGGTGTTTCACCTGTGATGCCATGGCTCTTGGGTTCTCTATCCACTATCCCCCCACTTGCATTGTCTCAACCAACACCATCTCCACCACTTGCAAGCCCCTCTTTCTGAACCTGTTCCTACTTTGTTTGTAGTGTTTCTTACATTCATGCTTGCACTCCCACCTGCAACGCCGCTTGCAGACCCCACTGCTGCTCAACTTGCATCATTACCTGTAGCTCCTCTTGTCACTCCACCTTCATGTTTGCTGGCAGCGCTGCTTGTAGTCTCACTTGCACTCCCACTGGCATCTGTGCTTGGAGCCCTGCTTATAGGCCCCCTTGCAACAGCCAGTGCATCCCTCATGTCAACAAGCTTTACGTCCCCAATGGCAGACCTGCTAGAGATGTTGGCAAGCTGCTATGCACGTATCGTAGAGACTGTCGCTAGTGATAACACTAGTGGATTATTTCATGAGCAAAGGGAATGACCCTTCTTCCTCCATTTGGAACATATGTCTTCCCTTATACGCTGAGTCACCATGTCCAGCCACTTTGATTGTGGTCGACCACGTGCACGATTCCTAACCGGCTATCCCCACCCACGATGTACATACTACAATTCTGGCATGTTGAACCCCGATATTATTGACATGTATGTCTAATGCAATGCCATCTATGTGAGGTGCATGCCAGTGAAGAGCAAGTTCACACCCGCGTCTAACATTAAGGCCACTGCATGCTCGAACGGATAGCCGCACTCCTTCCACTGACCACATGTGCATGTTTTTGCATTTACAGACATTCATGTCCTGTTTGGACCTATCACCATGGCCATGAGCCCGCCATAACTTTGCACATGGTACTTCTTTGCATGCTTGGTGATTTCTTGCAACTTCTCTTCAACCATTGTTGTGTAATGGGAGTACTAGTCATACATTGAATGCCTCGGGTTTACAAAAAGCTTTTGCTCAAACGAGTGCAGCTGTTCAAAGCAGTGAAATGGATACAAGTGACAGATTTTCATCGAAAAAGTGTTGAGGGATTCAGTGGCGTTGGAAGTCATGTGCCCGTGAACACTAAATGTGTGTCCAATGCTGCATGTGCAGTCTAGGCTCCCCATCACCCTTAATCATGCGTGCCTTGTCTGATATTCGACTAATCTCATCGAGAGCCTGGTCAAACATGTGAAGCTCACACCCGTAGGTGTTGGCCGCCGAACTTGTGAACTGCTTCGGGTAGATCACGCAGGACTATAACGATGAGTCCAGCATCAGCGCCATTCCATAGTGTCGTGCCGATGGGTACATCTCTGCTGTGCCCTGGCACAACCAAAGCAGAACCAGAGCCAATTGACCTTGACCTCCTCAGGGCATAACGCCCACACCATGATCATTGCCTGATTGATTGCGTCCTTGTGCTGGGCTAGCAACAACACCTGTATGAATCCTTTTTCAGGAGCGTTCCATCCATGCACAACAGAGAGCGTACTCACAGTCATCCATTACGGCTTGAACCAGGGGCCAGGAATGCACAACGCACAACAACTTGTCACGGTTTTGCTCAAAATTTGCCACGGTTTTCCAATAACACGACTATGATACCACGGTTATGTTCATGATTTGTCGAATGTGGAAATTTCAGGCACCATTAGTTAGGTTTCATGTTTTTTGCACAAGATGGTGATACGCCAAAACATTGGGTAATCGGTATCATTCATGAGGAAATTGGGCAATCAGGCACATCCACGCTCAAAATGTGGGTGCAAAAATACTAGGATGAATTGATCAGGGAGCCCTGGTTGACCCTCTGACTAGACGTGAGGACCCGCATTCCCAGATCCATCAGCATCGAAGGCAGCATTCGGGCAACGATCAACGCGAGGGCTTGGGTGTGAGCCTTGCGCTTCAAGGTAGCCGGTTGTTATGCCGGTCCACGGCTCCTTGTCGTTGGAGGAGCCCATCAGCAGTTTGGAACGGTGAATCCACCGTTTTCCATCCTCTGTGGTCATCGTGCAATAAATGGCGCATGATATTGTAAAATACAAACCAGTGCTAAAGATGGGGTTTGATAAGAAAACATGATTTGATACACTACACCTTCTCACAAGATCGATGAATGGGTCTTGCATTTTATGCCGAACAGAGCGCAGATGGTGAATAGGTAAAAGTTGTGAGGAAGAACACGTTTGGGAATTTGGAACACTTGAACAACTTATAATGAGTGGTAACTTTTCTTTCATGACAAGTGCAGAAATGATCAAACACACATATACAAGTGTCGAGTTGTAAATGAGGCAAAGTCCGGGTCATTGGGTCGATCGTCGAGCAACGCGTGTAGAGTCGTGACGTGAGTGGTCAAATTGAAAAGCCCCGTCAAGGAATTGGGGGGCTTCGAAAATCTACAGCGAAGATGCAAGATGCATCTCTATGAATCTAGATGTTTCTCGTTGCATCAAGAAGTTGACCGAAAGGTCGTGAAACTTCTTTCGTCGATTCTTGAAGTGGTCAAAGTTTTCAGGCGGTGCGAGAAGGTTCGCCGGAATACGAGGGCAGTTGGTCAAATTTCCCTTCACCGTCAGAGTGAAAATCCGGGTCTCGACGTGCGGTGGGCTATTTTTATAATAACAAAAATGCCCATTCGGGAAGATTAGGGACTCATGTACATCTGGCATGTAACACCCCCCCCCTTTAAGCCGCAACGTTATGTTGAAGTTTGTTGGCCACTCACAACTCTGTGCCCTCTTGCCTCCCACACTGTGCACACACGCATGTACAGACTAAAGTGACAATGGGATCACCTGGGGAGATGGCCGGTACGTCCGTGCTGGCTGAAGCCGTGGACGCCCCCAAGCTGCTGCCGGACCCAGGGGTGCTCTCTGGCACTCACATAACTCTTGCATGATTCTTCATAACTTTCTGATGCGATAGATGCTAGGGCCCGTACATCTTCACTGCCGTGCCCTGCGTCATGTTATCTTGTTTTGCATGTTGTGGGGGAGCTGCATTTACCCGGGTGCTGATCCTTAGGGGGCCACCGTGCCGGTCTCAGCCGTGCATCGGTGAGTAGCCGCCCTCGGTTAATTCCGAGTGGTCGGGCTTGACCCCCGGGTGGCGGCGCTCACTCACCCAAGCTCGTCGCTCGTGGTGGGCGAGCGCTCACCGGTCCTAGTCTCGCTCGCTCCCCCTTACTCCTTTACTCTCTGTGTGAGCTCGAGCTATGCAAACAAGTTACCGCATCCATGGCGTCTCTCCCACGTTGGTGCTTGTTGCGTATCATACCCCCACACACCTGGGTTAGCTAGTAACTTCCTAGCAACTACTGGTATCAGAGCAAGGGGCGGATCTCGCCCACGACCCTACGATCCTAGGCATTCGTGGGTCTCGTGGCCCTCTTGGCCACCTCAAACCACGCACGCTCGTGGACCCCGGGCACCTCTGTGCACCGCGGGCATCTCCGTGCACACTCCGGGCATCTTCGTGCACCGGGACCTCTCCGTGCACCCCGCTGTGGCATCTCCACGCACCCCGGACATCACTGTGCACCCCGAGCATCTCCGTGCACTCCAGGCATCTTCGTGCACCCGGACCTCTCAGTGCACTCCGCCGGGCATCTCCACGCATCCCAGGCACCTCTGTGCACCACTGGCATCTCCGTGTACACCACCACATCTCCGAGCATCTCTCTGCACTCCGGATCTCCCCGTGCACTCCGGGCACCCTCGTGCATTCGGACCTCTCAGTGCACTCCACCGGGCACCTCCACGCACCCCAGGCACCTCTGTGCACCGCGGGCATCCTCGTGCTCACCACCCCATCTCCGAGCATCTCTTTGCACTCCGGACCTCACCACGCACCCCGGGCATTCCCGTGCTCCCGTCCCTCTCTGTGCACTCTGGGCATCTCCTCACACCCCGGATTTCTCCGTGCACTCCGCTGGACATCTTCGCGATCTCCAGACATTCCTCTTGTCTCCACAGTTGCCGTCCTGGATTCACCGCAGCTTGACGGATCCCCTGACAAGGAGCTTGACTCCCCTCGGACTGGGGCATCTATCACTGGTCTTCTCCGCCTGACTGTGGCAGTCGCAGACTGGGTGGCAATCCTCTTCTCCTTAGCAGCGGCAGTGGTGTCCCCTCTCTTCGCTCTCCTGCCCCGTCACTAGCTCGTTGAGCCCATCATTCTCTTTCCTTCTCTCCTCACCTGTGTTGACATTCCTTCCCTCGTCTCTTGCTTGTCTTTACCATGCCTGGGCCAGAAGAGAAGTTAGAGGCCCTCCAAGCCGCCCTTAGTGAGGCACAGGCGGAACGCCGCAAAGCGCAGGATGAGCTAGAGCAAGAGCGCGATGCACAGCATGAGTTAGCGTCCACAGTAGCTTCATTGGTTCTAGAGCGTCTCCGCGCTGTCCCAGCTTTTGCTGCAGTCCTCCCTCCTGATCAGTCAGGATCCACAAGCTTCTCAGCACCACCTACTGGCAGTGGCGCTAACACCTCTTCCTCTTCCCTCTCAGTCACCACTCGGACTCTTCCACCTGCGCGGCAGAAAGACTTTGAGACGCCGCCTCCTCAGTTCACCTCCAAACTCACCTTCACATCCTGGGAAACGCGCTTCAACGCGTGGGCTCAGGGTGAGCTGTTGTGGGAGTACTACTCGCCCACCAAGGCTTCCTTCGTGCCACAGCCTGCCGAGGCCGCCCGCGCTGTGCGAGCACTCATCAACGCCGGCCCCGAGCACCTTCTGGATGACATCGGTACGTACAATGCCGACCCCATCCAAGGCACCAGTGCAGACCCAGTGGGTGCCTATGCGCTCATTCGCCGCCGCAAAACTGTAACTGGGCATGCTGCCCAGAGCGCTCTCACTGTGCACTTCAACACGCTGCAAATGAGGGCGGATGAGACAGCGGACGAGTACTGGGCCCGCAGTCTGCGTCTTTTGCGTGACCTTGGCAAGGCTGCACCAGGTCCTCTCTCTGCATGTCTCTCCATTGTGGCTGGTCTTATCCCTGAGCTGTCTGACTTGTATCTCCATGTCTCCCAGACAGAACTCGAGCGCCTTGCCTCTTCCCCTGTCCCAGCCGATTCCCCACCGGGGATTGGTCCCCTCTTTGACTTCACTGCTGCCCGTCTCACTGACTGGTGGAATGCNGCTGCAAATGAGGGCGGATGAGACAGCAGACGAGTACTGGGCCCGCAGTCTGCGTCTTTTGCGTGACCTTGGCAAGGCTGCACCAGGTCCTCTCTCTGCATGTCTCTCCATTGTGGCTGGTCTTATCCCTGAGCTGTCTGACTTGTATCTCCATGTCTCCCAGACAGAACTCGAGCGCCTTGCCTCTTCCCCTGTCCCAGCCGATTCCCCACCGGGGATTGGTCCCCTCTTTGACTTCATTGCTGCTCGTCTCACTGACTGGTGGAATGCCCTCCAAAACAAGCGCATGCATCGCGCCGCCATTGCAGCAGTCACTACCTCCTCACCATCTGCCCCCACTACAGCTCCTTCTGCTGGTTCGTCGTCTCAGGCCTCTACCCACCCCACACAGGCCGCTGGCCGCGAGGGGGGCAGTGGCTCTGGCTCTGGTCGGGGTGGAGGTCGCGGGGGCAAAGGCCGTGGGGGTGGTCGTGGCAGCAAAGGCTCAGCCACTCCTGTAACTGATGTCACTTGCTGGAACTGCGGCGCCACCGGACACTCTGCGCCCAAGTGCCCTGCCCCTCGTGATGACGCACGCCTTGCTTCCTCCATGCGTGCTCACTGGGCGCGCACTGGTGTAGCCGCTTCTACAGCTGCTGCTGCCATGGCAGTCTCATCGTCCACATCCTCCTCATCAACCCCGACGACTACCCTTGTACCTCTTCAGCAGACGCCACCACCGCCCAGTCCTTGGGGCTGGGTGCCACCGCCGTCTGGCCCTCCATACTACGGTCCCCCATCCTCACACTACTCCGTTCCTCACTGGAGCCGTGACGATGGTCACTACCCCGACCGCGCGTCTGACCGCTCTTCTGATCGTTCCTCTGATCGTCGAGATGAGGAGCACACTCTTGAGCGTCGCCTTGCTGAGCTTCTACACCTTCGCTCTCAGGGAGGTGAGAGTGTGAGTGGCCAGTCATGTGTATCTGTCTGTGAGTCGGATGTCACTCTTCGTGGTTCCGGCTCGGGTGGTGTGCAAGGGGACCTGCCTGATGATTGTTCCTGGATTGAGCATTGGCAGTCTCACACGTTTCCCTCCCGTCGTGGTCATATCACCTCATCCTCTGCACGTGGTACCGTGGCTGTCTGTTTGGTTCTTCCATCCACTCGTGCCTCACTTGGCCTCTGGATCATTGATTCCGCGGCCACCCATCACATGACGTCTTGTCGCTCTTCCTTTGTGTCCATTGGGCCCGTTCAGTCTGTCCGATCTGTTCGCACCGGCTCTGGTCAGCTGCTCCCCGTCCAAGGTGTTGGTGTCGTCCGCTTTGTTGGCCCTAGCGGTACTGTCTATCTACCTGACGTTCTGTATGTCCCTGACCTCGAGGTCAGCCTTCTCTCTGTGACCACCCTTGATGATCAGGGCATGGACTTCTCGTCCAGCCGCGGCCTTGCCTCCATTTCTCTCCGTTCCTCTGGCCGCGTTGTTCTTCGTGGCGTGCGCTATGATTGCCTGTTTCGTGTGCCGCTCACTCTGCCCTCGTCTTCCGCTCCCTCTGCCTTTGTTCATGTCGCGCCCTCGCTGTCGCCTGATCATGCTGNCTTTGTTGGCCCTGGCGGTACTGTCTATCTGCCTGACGTTCTGTATGTCCCTGACCTCGAGGTCAGCCTTCTCTCTGTGACCACCCTTGATGATCAGGGCATGGACTTCTCGTCCAGCCGCGGCCTTGCCTCCATTTCTCTCCGTTCCTCTGGCCGCGTTGTTCTTCGTGGCGTGCGCTATGATTGCCTGTTTCGTGTGCCGCTCACTCTGCCCTCGTCTTCCGCTCCCTCTGCCTTTGTTCATGTCGCGCCCTCGCTGTCGCCTGATCATGCTCATCTTCTGCATCGCCACCTCTGTCACATCCACACTGCCGCGATCCAGCGACTCCTTCGCCTTCAGCCTGCTCACGGCCTTGACCCTGCCACATTCTCTCCTGCTTGTTCGTCCACCTGTCTGGACTGTGCCAGTGGCAAAATGCACCACTCACCCTTCTCCACCTCTGACGCCACCACCTCTCACCCTCTTGACCTCGTCCATGCCGACGTCATGGGCCCATTGCCCCAGGACTTTCTTGGTGGCCTTGGCCAGTATGTGCTGTGCCTCACTGATGACTACTCACGTTACCGCTGGGTCTTTGCCCTGCGCCACAAAAGTGATGTCACCGAGGTCTTAGAGTCTTGGCTACCCCAGGCCGAGCGCGCCTGCCTTCGCCCCTAACGCGTCTTCCGCAGCGACCGTGGTGGTGAGTTCTTTGGCCCTACGTGTCGCTTTCTTGAGTCTCGTGGTGTGCGGATTGAATCCTCTACTCCCTACACCCCCCAGCAAAATGGCGTGTCTGAGCGCTGGAACCGCACCCTTGCTGATGGGGTGCGTTCCCTGCTCTCTGCCTCTGGTCAGTCTCCTCTCTTTGCCTTTGAGGCCATGTCCTACATGACCTGGGTCTGGAACCGTGTTCCCCATGGTCCTCTTCCCCACACTGTCACTCCCTTTGCACGTTGGACTGGCCAGCGTGCGGACCTCCATCTTGCACGCGTTTGGGGCTGTCTCGCCTCCGTCTGGGTGCCCGCTGACCAACGCGACGGTAAGCTGTCACCTCGTGGTCGTCTGTGCATCTTCCTTGGTGTCTCTCCTTTCTCCAAGGCGTGGCGGTTCAGGGACCCTTCGCGCTGCCGTGTCGTTGAGTCGCGTGATGCTCTCTTCTTCGAGCATCTGTTTGAGCGCGACTTGCCCCGCTTTGGTGGGTCTCTCTCTCCGCCTCCTCGGGGTGGGGGTGGCTCTCTGCCCTCTGGGCCTGCTGTTCTCCCCTCGATGCGTCCCTCCGTTCCCTCAGTCGCCTCCTCTGCCAAGCAGAGCTCCCCTCTGTCCACGTTCTCCTCTCCAGTGCTCTCACCCTCCACGGCACCATTGGACTCTCCCGGTCAGTCCTCTGGCTCCTCTGGCTCCCCTGGCTCATCCTCTTCCCCCAACCATGGTGCAGTCTCGCCGACTCTCCTTATCTCCTCTGAGCCCCCTCCTGTCTCCTTCTCTACACCTGCTGTGCAGCGTTCTGCTGGCCCATTGTCCTCTGCGCGTGCTGCGTCCATTCCCCCAGTCTCCCCCTACACGCGTGGTGGACGCCTACGCGCTCTTCCCTCGCAGTCGCAACCTGTCGTCTCCGGTGACCCTGGTCTTCGTGCTCTTGGTCTCACCACTTCTGGCCTGTCTGCCGCAGTGTCTGTTGTACACCCCGGCACTGCCCTTGGTTACTCTCTTGTCGAACAGGAGTTCCACTTTGCTGTGTCCTCTTTTGTGGCCGAGTATGTTGCTTCGTGCTTTGCTGCCGCTGGCCTTTCCCCTCTTCCTCCTGAGCCACAGACTGTGCAAGCAGCCCGCACGGCCTCTGACTCACCACTGTGGGAGCAGGCCATGAAGGCCGAACTTGATGCACTTTCTGACCACGGTGTGTATGAACTCGTTGACCTCCCACCGGGTCGCAAGGCGGTTGCCGCCAAGTGGGTGTATCGTCGCAAGCTGAACCCCGACAACACAGTTGAACGGTACAAAGCTCGCCTCACCGCTAAAGGGTTCTCACAGATCCCTGGTGTCGACTTTGACGAGACCTTTGCCCCAGTCGGTTGCTACACCACAGCCAGGGCTCTCCTCAGTCTTGTTGCTCAGCATGATTGGGAGCTGGAACAGATGGATGTCAACAATGCCTTTCTCCATGGCAAGTTGGACGAAGAGATTTACATGGTCCAACCACCCGGCTTCTCTGACGACACCAACCGGGTTTGGCGCCTGCGCAAGGTACTCTATGGTCTCAAACAGTCCCCACGGTGTTGGAACCAAGAGATCACAGCCACTCTTGAAAAGGGTGGCTACAAGAGAAGCGTCGTGGATCCAGCGCTCTTTCTGGGGCCGCCCACCAAACCACTTGTCGCCATTCTTGTGTACGTGGATGACCTTCTCATTGCCTCACCCGATCCTGCGGCTATGACCGCCGCCAAGTCGCTGCTCCAAGCGGCATACAAAATGAAGGATCTGGGACCGGCTCGTGTCTTTCTAGGCATGGAGTTGGAGCAAGATCGTGCTTGTCGTGTCTTGCATGTGCATCAGGCTGCCTATGTGCGCAGCCTGGGGGAGCGTTTCGCTCCACTCCTCATGTCCATTCCCACAGCATCCACTCCCATGACGCCTGTAGGACAGTCTCTTCTGAAGTCATCTGATCTCTCACAGTTGGGGGAGACGGTTGATGTGACCGACTACCTCCGTGTCATTGGCTCTCTGATGTACCTCGCCACGACCACGCGTGCAGATGTAGCCTTTGCTGTGAACTTCTTGTCTCAATTCTCCCAGTGCCCTCGCGAGCGCCACCTAGAGACGGCATTGCGAGTGGTGCGGTATGCCCTCTCTACTCCTCGTGTTGGATTGCACTTTTCTGCACAGCCATCTGTTGTGGTAGATGGCTTCACCGACAGTGATTGGGCACATGATTCCGATGCTCACAGCCGTACAGGGTACATCTTCCTGATTGGTGGCACTGCAGTCTCTTGGAAAAGTGGCAAGCAAGGATTTGTGGCACGTAGCACTGTTGAAGCTGAGTATGTTGCTCTGGGTGCAGGCACTTGTGAAGCTGTCTGGCTGTGTCGTCTGCTGCAGCAGTTACGTGTTCCCATCCGCTGCATTACTCTGCGCTGTGATAACCAAAGCACAAAGGCCATTGCTGAGAATAGTGGCATGCATCATTCACGCACCAAACACATCAATGTGGGGCATCACTTTGTTCGTGAATGCATTGCTGCTAGCATTGTCCGAGTCGCTTGGGTGGATACACGGTCTCAGAGAGCTGACTTTCTCACAAAAGCCCTAAGTCGCAATGTCTTCAAAAGTGCTATTCATTCTGTGGGTCTCATCAGTCCGCATGATCCAGGCTGATCGTTTGATGTGTCTCCCACTCTTATCTCTTGTGATCACTTCTTGTGATTCCCTCTTGTGTGTTCTGGGTTACTTGTCTGCGGGCCATAGGGGAGTGTTGAAGTTTGTTGGCCACTCACAACTCTGTGCCCTCTTGCCTCCCACACTGTGCACACACGCATGTACAGATTAAAGTGACAATGGGATCACCTGGGGAGATGGCCGGTACGTCCGTGCTGGCTGAAGCCGTGGACGCCCCCAAGCTGCTGCCGGACCCAGGGGTGCTCTCTGGCACTCACATAACTCTTGCATGATTCTTCATAACTTTCTGATGCGATAGATGCTAGGGCCCGTACATTCTCACTGCCGTGCCCTGCGTCATGTTATCTTGTTTTGCATGTTGTGGGGGAGCTGCATTTACCCGGGTGCTGATCCTTAGGGGGCCACCGTGCCGGTCTCAGCCGTGCAAAGGTGAGTAGCCGCCCTCGGTCAATTCCGAGTGGTCGGGCTCGACCCCCGGGTGGCGGCGCTCACTCACCCGAGCTCGTCGCTCGTGGTGGGCGAGCGCTCACCGGTCCTAGTCTCGCTCGCTCCCCCTTACTCCTTTACTCTCTGTGTGAGCTCGAGCTATGCAAACAAGTTACCGCATCCATGGCGTCTCTCCCACGTTGGTGCTTGTTGCGTATCATACCCCCACACACCTGGGTTAGCTAGTAACTTCCTAGCAACTACACGTTATGGCGCGCATACAGATGTGGCCCGGTGATGGCGGTAGTATCCGTTGATCAGGTGATCGACGTCTTGAAGGTTGTCATAGGTTTCCCAGCTTTTATGCGTGGCGTCATAGCCGTGCAACCTGAGAAGATGTTTTGTCGTTATACCACGTTGGTGATGGCCAAGGGTGTCCTCGATGAAATACTCTGTATCCTTGTCCACTTGTACAAGAGGAGGGGAGGCACATCCCTGCCCGGGAAGTTCTCTCCAGGTTCTTGGTAATGCTTGAGTCTGTTGATATGGAACACTGGATGAACTCGCACAGTGTTGGGAAGTTTGAGTCGTGCGACCACGGGGGTTTGCATGCGCTCGATCTCAAATGGTCCCTACCATCCGGGGTTGAGCTTCAAATAGTTGGCTCTGTGGAGTTTGATAGCCAAACTGAGGAGAACTTTGTCACTTGCGGTGAACACGTCATTGTTGCGATGTCGGTTGGCTGTTCATTTCATCGTTGCTTGTGTCTTTGTGAGTGTTTGCCATGCTTTTTCCCAAATGGTGGAGAATTTGCGTCAACCATGGGAATGTTGCTCTGGCTATGTAGTCCAGTTGGTGTGGCGAGAAGATTGCCATACACGACTTAGAATGGATTTTTACCTGTTTTGGTGCTGTAGCGTGCGGACCATTTTTAGGATTAAAAATGGTCTTGAAATATTTACGGCATGTTTCGGGGTCTCGATATTGGAGTATCGAGGCGTCCTTGTTTGTAAAATAATATACGAGCTAGAGTCGAGGTCGACTCTAGTCCGAAAAATACCTTTAGTGTGGATTTGGGGCGAGAGGAGTGTCGCGATGGAGATTCCATCACGTCACTCCTCCTCCACCCCTTTGAGCGCCGCTAGGGCCCTGTTTCCACGTGGTGAGCCACGTGGAAGGATTAGGCTAGGATGCATGTTTTGACATCCGTGCCCTATGACGACTATGTCCGTTGTGGCGCGGTTCGTCTCAGCCAAAATGGCTGAGGCGACCATTCGCNCATGTTTCGGGGTCTCGAGATTGGAGTATCGAGGCGTCCTTGTTTGTAAAATAATATACGAGCTAGAGTCGAGGTCGACTCTAGTCCGAAAAATACCTTTAGTGTGGATTTGGGGCGAGAGGAGTGTCGCGATGGAGATTCCATCACGTCACTCCTCCTCCACCCCTTTGAGCGCCGCTAGGGCCCTGTTTCCACGTGGTGAGCCACGTGGAAGGATTAGGCTAGGATGCATGTTTTGACATCCGTGCCCTATGACGACTATGTCCGTTGTGGCGCGGTTCGTCTCAGCCAAAATGGCAGAGGCGACCATTCGCCCCTGCTCCTTGGACTACACTTTCTGAGGGCCTACGTTTTGGGTTCCAAAGTTAGTCGCAAAACGGACCACTTCCGTTACATTGGCATCAGAGCCAATCGACTTTCGCTGCCCGTTCGATGGACATGACGAATGACTTCGTCCGTAGATCGAATGTTTAAAAAAAAAAAAAAAAAGACCGACTGTCGATCTAGTTCTCGCGCAGTTTTGTCGCAGCAAATCTACCCCCGTACGGGACGAGCTTCTCGCCCGCTCGAGAGCCCGACAGGCCGAGAGCCCGTGAGACCAAGCAGCCCGGCAGGCCGCCAAACAAAAGACAGAGGGGGTTGCCTGAGAGGAAACGCCGCCCGACTGGCAGGTGACGGGAGACGTGAGGAGGGGAGCGAGCATCTCCCTCCCCACACGGCCATGGCGCCGATAGCGCCCAAGGGGGAGGATGGAGGCAAACCCCCCCTCCCCCCCCCCGCGTCCAAGGCCTCGCCAGTGCGCAAGGGGGGGAGGGGAGACGTTCTCCCCCTCCTCCCTCTCTCACTCCGGCCGACGGCCTACGGGGGAGGAGAGGGAGCGTTTTCCCTCCCCCTCCCCCACTCTCAAGAGAGCCGACGGCCAAGGGGGGTAGAGGGGGCGCCTCCCCTTCTTCCCCTCCCCTCCCAGGGTGCCGACGGCGCCAACGGGGGGAGAGGGGACGCCATCCCCCTCCCCCCCCCTCTCACGGCGCCGACGGCGCCAAGGGGTGGAGAGGGAACGTTCCCCCTCCCACTCACCCCCCCCTCCCACGGCAACAACTGCGCCAAGGGGAAGAGAGAGGACGTCCTCTCTCTCCCCCCCTTCTAACGGCGCCGACAGCGCCAAAGGGAGGAAAGGGGACGTCCTCTCCCCCCCCCCTCCCCTGTGCCGATGGCGTCAAAAGGGAAGAGAGGGACGGGAGGCCCTCTCCCCCTCCTCCCACAGTGCCGACGGCGCTGAAGGGGAGGAGAGGGATGGACTGCCTCCCTCCCCCTCCCAATGGCGCCGACGGCGCCGGCGGGGAGAAGAGGGACAGAAGTCCCTCTTTCCCCCTTCCATGGCGCTAACGACGCCAAAGGGGGATAGTGAGGGGGGAGGCCCCCCCCCCCCCCCCCGCCCTCCATGACGCGGACAGGGCCAAGGGGTAGCTGAGGGGAGAGTCTCCCGACTCCCCTTCCATCCCGTGGCGTCGCCTGCGCCACAGAGCCACGGAGGAGAGCACCTCCCACCGCCCGATTGGCAGGAAGGAGAGGGAGAGGAGAGGAGGAAACTTCCTCCCTCCTCCCACCTCTGGCGGAGGACATTGCTCGCCAAGCGCAAAGTGGCCGTCCTATACCTTCTTTGCAAGGAAAATGAACGGGTCTCAGTGGTGCAAGCGGTTGACATCGGTTCAGGGACCGAGAGGTCGCGTGGTCGAATTTATGTTGACTCAGCATTCCCTCTTTTCCCCCAGGCCTTGCCCACGGAAAACTAAGATGACATCATCCTTTGAACCCGGTTTTGACCGTCGAAAAAAAAGGCAAGGAGTTTGGTCTGAGCTCTACAGTAATCTGAGAATTTTTCAAATATTGCTTTAAGTATATTTTCCTATTCATGGAAAATGGGGAAAACCGATTGTTTTCTCAACATACCATCGGGTGACTCTTGAAAGACTGCAAGCATCGAACGGAAAAAAAGGAGGCACTAGACATGCCATATTTTTGTTTTCTTCATGAATTCTCAAGTTGAGGAATTCTATGTTCACCGTTTACAAAAACGTTCGAAACAGTGAAAACGTTTGTGGTCAAACCCAAGTGTGTGGTCAAGTTGACCATGGGTTTTGACACAAAAATCTAAAAGCTCTAATTAAGCTCTTCCGACAATCAGCAGTTCTGATTTTCTTGTTCTTTTCCATTCCAAAGCACAAAAGGAGGGAAACCGACATTTTTCCATGTCTTGGACGGAACTCACTCGAAAATGTTTCAATGGAAGAATATTAGCACCGATTGTGCCTAAGTGTTTTTGGATAAACCTCAAAGTTTGGGGTAGTCCGTGCAAAAACTGCCCGGAAGGGTGACCGTTGAAAGCCACGACATGGCTTATTGTGGGGTGTACGTAAGCTAAATAGTTTTGTTTACGCAAAACGACAACTACAGCATGCACCACGTTGCAAAACCACAATGGTCACGACCATTGAGTCGAATTCTCAATAAAAAATAAAAGGAAAACACCGAACGTGTTGCAACCACTCAACGACTCTCCTACTCGTCGCAAGAATGCGAAATGTGCAGACAGCACAAACGAGTGTTGATTGCACGGTTACACGGACGTCGACCACATCATCGACGTAAGTGCCGATTGCACTACGGGCAACAGCACAAGTGNTCGAAAATGTTTCAATGGAAGAAAATAAGCACCGATTGTGCCTAAGTGTTTTTGGATAAACCTCAAAGTTTGGGGTAGTCCGTGCAAAAACTGCCCGGAAGGGTGACTGTTAAAAGCCACGACATGGCTTATTGTGGGGTGTACGTAAGCTAAATAGTTTGTTTACGCAAACGACAACTACAGCATGCACCACGTTGCAAAACCACAATGGTCACGACCATTGAGTCGAATTCTCAATAAAAAATAAAAGGAAAACACCGAACGTGTTGCAACCACTCAACGACTCTCCTACTCGTCGCAAGAATGCGAAATGTGCAGACAGCACAAACGAGTGTTGATTGCACGGTTCCACGGACGTCGACCACATCATCGACGTAAGTGCCGATTGCACTACGGGCAACAGCACAAGTGCTGGTTGCAGAAATTCTGTCAGTGTCGAACACACCACTGAAAAAGTGCCAGTTGCACTTTAATCAGGGATGCCGAAAGCATCCGTGATGATAGTGTCGAACGCACTGCTCATGGTCTACGAATATATGACCTTAATAAAAGCCAATTCCGTATTCACGTGGGTGTCGATTGCACCAAGTATACTGGGTAAGCCATTTGTGAATGGATCTCGACAGAACAAGGATGTGAGTGCCGATCGCACTCGACACACACACACACACACACACACACACACACACACACACACACACACACACACACACACACACACGCGTGCGCGCGATGGTGGAAATCCACGCATGATGGTCGATTGACAAGTGCCGGTTGTACCTAGAATATGACCAACATGGAAAATTCAATCATAGTATTCACGTGAGTGCCAAACGCACGATTACCATGATGTCGAATGCATGCCGGATGAGTGCGTCAATTAAATCGTTGAAAAGAGTGCCGAATGCACCGTTGTCATAATTGTCGATTGCACAATTGGCAAGAGCTGCGGGTTGCACTTTTGTCATGGGTGCCGAATGCACCACTAGTGCGAGTGCCGAACGCACTATGGCCGTGAGCTGTGATTGGACTAGCCATGCTAGTGTTGATGGTACAACACATGTTATTCGATGCCGATTGCAATAACAACATGGGTGCCGATCGTACCCCGTTGTATCAAGTAGCAAGAACTAGCCAACTCGTTGCCTTGTCAGACTAGCTTGCGATTGACCACCAGACACAAGCATACGATCTATGCGCAGAGTGGTTCTATGGGCAAGTGCGTCAAGCGCGTTATTCGAAACGCCAAAAACACGTCGTTTGACGTTTGCAAGGCATCTCGACGAAGTCAAGGATGGTCATACTGTCAACTCCTTCAAATGGAGAACCGACAGGTATGGCTACAAACAATCACAGCCGGCTGTGGTGATCACGGTTATGTCCGAATGGCATAACAAAAACACAGCGTTCGCGGTCGCCACCGACAGTGACGACCATTCACCCTGCCGATAGCCGTTTGGGAAGGTACTTCTAAAGGAAGTACAAACCAAATCTTATCGGATGGATCACGTGTGACGAGGACGATTTCCTCGAAACTAGACCATGCGAAAGGTGGACGAACTCCTCTCTGTCCATAGACGGAACGCATTACAAAATCCCAGTCGGTTGAGCACCAATTCCAAAACATGCACGGCTTGCATTACCGAAGGGGTCAACGCGCATGATCAAGCACTAGAGACAACCCACTTTTCAATGGATCATGGTATGCGATTCATGCCATTGAACTTCGACCACGTGAAGTTGGGTACACGACATGCATGGAATACGTGCACGGCATGCGTAAAAACCTAATCCACTAAGTGTTGTTGCGTCAATCATGACACCCAGTTATGAATAAGTTGGACAGTCAAATGACCACAACGGTTTTGTGACATTTGAACAAGCTGACGATATCAGTTGATGTCTTGGATAAAAATGGTGACACCATTTCACCAAACACTTAGCTTGGTGGGCGCAGGACGTGTGCCACGACAGTCGCATGTCCCATTGCGCTACAATGTTCAAAGGCGAATGTGATCATTTCATGACTGTGTCCGTGTCCTCACTATGTCATGAGATGTGACCTGGTCTGTTAGCACGCCGACTTTAATCCTCGAGGATTACCATCGTGCCGCCTGTACACAGTGTGTACTGGATGTATCAGTACCTTTTGAAGGTTCTCTGCATCATCAGTCATGGCCGATGCGAGTATCGGTCCGTGATGGAACGTGTCAAGGATGATACGCTTGAATAAAATCCCAATGGCAAGACCATCAACACCCTCTCACTCGGTGAGTGATGGATTCAAATTGGGGTGCCCGACCGGTACTGACAATAAAAAGGTACATGAGTGTACTCACAACCCTGTTTAGGAGACAATGATTATTGTCAATGGAGGTTGTAATTGCGCCAGAGAGGGGCAGAGACTCTTCGCTGAGTCCTCCACGGTTTGAGACGCCGCAGTGCGGCGGTCGAAGATCGCAAGAGTCAATTCTGGCGTATGACAAGATTGACCGAATGTCAATAGTGAACAAATTTGAAGGGGACACCTTCAGTTTATCATCACTCAAAGAGTGAATATGTCATGGACATTGATAGACAAAAGTGCCTGAACCGATGTTGGTGACATGAGTTCACCCACAGTTCTTTGAAAATTCCATCTCAAAGAAAATGAGCGACACCCCGTTTCTACTAATGGAGTTCTAGAGTTCTATGACGATCTCATAGTTTTCTACAAAGCAACTACGACATAGTTGGGATCACAAAAGGTCTAGGTTTTGTGTCTAAAGCTTATGACCATGGAAACAACCTATAAGCCGATAGCTTTATGGTAACAGCGTGTTAGCATCTACATCTTGGTGGTCCGACGGACCACATAACAAGTCATAATCAACATTGAAAAAAAAAGAAATAAACAACCAGTGTGTCTTAACCAAATGTTGATCTAAAAGGACTCTTCAAGATGGACCTTGAGAAACGATATTTCTCATCAGATTCTCATCGATGTTTTAAGAAACGCCTCAAAGAATATGGCATCGTGACACGGTACACTAGTCGTGTACGTCACGCTCTTCAAACATCATGCGAATGGATTCTGATCATGCCAAAACATGGTATACCATCACCTATGCAGTATCGATATGCAAAATAAATCCAACATCCGATTTGTTGGAACACAACCCATCTCCGAGAGAGATCATAATGACTACGGTATAGTCGAAGCATGCTTCACTGACCCAAAAGGTCACGGTGAACTGACTCAAGCCCCTCGGTTTTGGGGATGGTTTAGTTGATGTACATTGCCGAATGCAAGTAGAATATGTTTTTGGATGTCGCTGCGGTGATATCCAGGATTGTGGTGGCTTGTCAGATGTCTTCGATGAGGGCGATACCCTCTTCAAGTGCCTCGGACACGGCATATGGAAAACACTCTATTGAGTGGAAGTACC
>SZWC01002204.1:116983-132550 GCA_023375785.1 Penium margaritaceum
TCACTGACCCGAAAGGTCACGGTGAACTGACTCAAGCCCCTCGGTTTTGGGGATGGTTTAGTTGATGTACATTGCCGAATGCAAGTAGAATATGTTTTTGGATGTCGCTGCGGTGATATCCAGGATTGTGGTGGCTTGTCAGATGTCTTCGATGAGGGCGATACCCTCTTCAAGTACCTCGGACACGGCATATGGAAAACACTCTATTGAGTGGAAGTACCAAATGTACACAATAGAAGACATTGAAGCAACACAAATTGTTGCAACTTGGCAAACACGATCCACTGGCGGGTTCCCAAATGGAACTCTTGGACGCGATGACATAAACACAGCAGGATTTTGGAACCGGTTGTCCCAGGATCACCGGATGTGATTCGGAAGCATTCGATCACAATCACATGGGATTGGAACTCAAAAGGTGTTCTTTCAACTTGTCCTGCAATGATGGTGATCATGGTACACCCGTTTGGTGAATACCATACGATGAACACTTCGTTCATGGATAGAATTCATGGTTGTTGAGATTGGTTATCTCAGCTAACCTAGTTCAAAAGCAGTGTGCTTTTAACAGGGACGTGAACGGCAGCCCGCGGTACCCATTTCAGACAGAAATGAGGGGATGATGGTTGAAACCAAGATCATCTAGGTCGAAGCATTAGCGTGTCTAATGACGGACGTTGACGATAATTACGCGTGCCAGACGACCAATGCCGCCTCCTTCAATGATGAGTGCAATCTTTGAAAGGGAAAACAAGTGTGCTCAGCAACCATGTCTTAGGCCCTTGGTGCCTCCCAACCCTAAGATAAAGCTGGCATGCAAGTTGCATGGGCTTTGTGGAGCTTGGTTGAGTTCAGCCAACCAATTCTTGGTGCTAAAAGAGGTCAGATAGGCCTACGCGTGGTCATGAACACGTGGTTGCAAATTGAGAAGACTGATGTCCGGATCTTGAATTGCACGTATTGACAATGTTGCGGGGAGGTACCACCTCGACAACAACCCCTTCGAAGAGATCATGTCCAAACGACATGGGAAGTGCTGTGTGGACCTGGATTGTTTTCGTGGGGACGCCCGGTTGATTGGTCGCAGGGACGCTCCTTGCAAAGGGGGAGGAGACGTCACCACAACAGCTTGCTGAACACGTACCACACGGAATGTGGAACAAAGTTTCTTCCATACCCTCTTCCAGGCTGGCAAGACTACATTGACAATGTACGTCCCAAACGGCATCGACCATGCCAGTGATACACATGTGTAATGAATCTTCCGCGAAGGAATGCCAACACGTGTGATCAAACGTACAATGGATGTGCGTGTCTCTTCTTGGCAAGAGCCAAGGAAGTGCGTGATCAACATGGAATGTTGTACGCAGTTGATCACAATCGTGGAAACCACGCATGTGCGTGATTGATTGTGCGTGAACATGACGCAACAGTGTTGCGGATGACAATAGTTCACAATTGTGCTCTTATGCATGCTTTTTGTTGCATAGTTTGCATCTTGAAGCACGCAATGATCAAACCTCCATGAGCAAGGACGAACTGGGACGGTTCGGAGCAAAAGGGGAGGAATGTAGCGTGCGGACCATTCTAGGATTAAAAATCGTCTTGAAGTATTTACGGCATGTTTCGGGGTCTCGAGATTGGAGTATCGAGGCGTCCTTGTTTGTAAAATAATATACGAGCTAGAGTCGAGGTCGACTCTAGTCCAAAAAATACCTTTAGTGTGGATTTGGGGCAAGAGGAGTGTCGCGATGGAGATTCCATCACGTCACTCCTCCTCCACCCCTTTGAGCGCCGCTAGGGCCCTGTTTCCACGTGGCTGTGCCACGTGGAAGGATTAGGCTAGGATGCATGTTTTGACATCCGTGCCCTATGAGGACTATGTCCGTTGTGGCGCGGTTCGTCTCAGCCAAAATGGCAGAGGCAACCATTCGCCCCTGCTCCTTGGACTACACTTTCTGAGGGCCTACGTTTTGGGTTCCAAAGTTAGTCGCAAAACGGACCACTTCCGTTACAGGTGCACAGTACCGAGTTATATGCAATTTTGGTGGTCCAGAGTTTTTTGTGCCCAATCCGACCCATGAGGTTTGCATGGTGTTCGAAGAAGCTGTTCGAGTGTCTGATTGGTCTGCACAGTTTGGCCATAAACTTGAAGGTGAATGACCGTTGAAAGCTGGATTCAAGTGCCATAGCAAGTCATCAGCTTACGCTAGTAATGGCTGGAAAACCCATCGTAAATGTCACTTGTGATGGTTGTCCGCACGCCGTGTAGTCGTACAATGTGGTTTAGAAAGAGCCGTGCTATTCCTTTGGTGGTGACGGTGGTTTTCGTCAAAAC
Organism: Penium margaritaceum; assembly: GCA_023375785.1. Lineage (NCBI taxonomy): Eukaryota > Viridiplantae > Streptophyta > Zygnematophyceae > Desmidiales > Peniaceae > Penium > Penium margaritaceum. The sequence goes on from SZWC01002204.1 coordinate 119,322, forward strand.
AAAGTGCGACATTTTGGAGAACCTGTCGACAACCACGAGGATTGCGTCATATCCATCAGGTGTGACTGGTAATTCTGTGACGAAGTCCATGGAGATGTCGTTCCACGACTTCGTCGAAACGGGAGCGGTTGTAGAAGCCAAAGTAGCCATGTGTGACAGGATTTTTGGCGTTGGCACGTGTTGCAGGATTCGCATAAGTTGGCCATGACGTATTGCATCTTGTCCCGCCAGTGGTGTTTCACTAGCTTCATTAGTGTCTTGTCTTGTCTGGAATTCCCACTTGGACCAGTGTCATGGCAGTCTACGAGCAGCATGCACCGAAGTTCATTGTTTGAGGGAACGACCACCTGACGAGTGAATTGTCACCGCCAATAGGGTGTGTCATACCAGAACTTTGCCATGTCGTATCCACCATGCTGGTTGTAGCCTCATGTGAAAATCTGCTTGAGATACAGATCTCGCTGTAGCTATAGCATTGCTGCCTCAGCCGTCAGATCTGGTTGGCGTCTGAGCGTGTCTGCTGGGTTGGTTTTGCCAGGCCGATACTCAATACAGTATTTGAACCGAATTCGAAGAACTCCATCCATCGGGTTTGACGTCGACTTAGGTTCGGCTGCGTCTTCAAATGTTTCAGTGAATGATGGTCGGTGCGATGACGCATCAGCAGCATTCATGATACCACAGCTACGTCTTAAATGTGTGTATGATCACCACCATCTCCTTCTTGTGTATGGCATAGTTGAGTTCTGGTCCTGGCAGTTTTTGCAACATGTATGTTGCTCTCCGTTTCCATGATCTTGTAGAAGGACCGCGCTTGATCAGAGGCGCCGTAACCATGACATAGTTGGCCATTGGATTGGACACTTGCAGGGCTGGCATCGAGGTCAGAGCATTCCGCAAAGAAGTGAACACTTCTTATTCGCTGTCTTCCAATCGCCACACATTTTCATTTTGGGTGAGGTTGGAGAGAGGTGCTGACACTTGGGCCTAATCACGTACCGGTAGTAATTGCAGAAGCCAAAAAACAGCACCGGTAGTAATTGCAAAAGCCAAGAAAAACTTGAACTTCTGAAACGTTGGTCAATGTCGGCCAATCAACGACTGCAGCCACTTTTTCCTGATCCATGGTAATCCATACGCCATTGATGACGTGACCTAAAAACTCGATTGAACAGTGGCTCAAGTCGTACTTCAAGAGTTTCTTCCAAAAAAATCTCTCTTCGTGAAACTTCAAGAACCTTTTGGAGATTTCCATCATGCTTCTCAGGGGTGTGGTTGTACACCAGGATGTCGTCAAGATCTACCACGGCAAAATGATCAAAGTATGGGCAAAAAATGCTGTTCATCGCTGCCATGAACTTCGCCGGGGTATTCGTAAGTCCAAAGGGCATGACCGTGAACTCAAAATGACCATTGTGTATTCAGAATGTCGTCTTCTTGATGCCGCCGTCTGCCACATGGATCTAGTTGTAATGGCTGTGTAGGTCGATTCTAATGAAAATTCGAGCCCCTTGGATTTGGTCAACAATTTGGTCAGCTTGGGGAAGAGGGTAGCCGTTCCCGATGGACGCGTCCTTCAACGCCAGGTAGTCCAAGCAAATCCACATTTTTCCAATTTTTTTTTTCACCAGCAATACTAGTGCGGCATATGGTAATGTGGATGGGTGGATGAACCCTTTAACGAGCATTTTGTTGAGCTGGTTTTTCAACTAAGTCAATTCATGATCGCTCATTTGATAGGCCCCTTGAATTTTGGGTTGGCTATCCAATCATAGTCCAATGTGATTGTCGGTGTCGCGTTGAGGTGGATTTTTGGGATTTTGTTGGAGAAGACCTCCGCAAACTCTTGAACGAGAGGTGCAAACTCTTTGCGTGCCATCGCAAACTTTGTTGATGCCGATGAGGCTGATGAGGTTGTTGAGTCAGCTGCTATCACTTTTGCTTCCTCCATTGGCTCAAAATGTACGAGTCATGCATGAGCTCCTCGTTGTATGTAGTACTTGGCCACGTTGAGCGGTATCGACTGCACGGGTTGTCGCTTCTTGGTTACTACAACTTCCTCTACTACTTCCACCTCTGCTGCTCCAGCTGTCGTCTTCCGCCCCACGTGTGGAGGTTGTTGCTTGACGTCGTCGATTTCCACACAGACATCGTTGCTGTTCCAGTCAACCTACGGATTGAGTTTGTATAGGAAGTCTTGTTGGAACAATGATTTCGTGGTCACTCATTTGACATGATCTCCAAACCGTTACATCTCGCAGATCTCCCACTTGTAGTCGTAGTGGTCCTCGGAGTCTCCGTATTTACAATCTCCCGTCGATGGTTTTTCAAACACCCCTGGTTCAGTCTGTAAACCCAGTTTGTGAACCATGTCGTTGCTTACAAAACTGTGGGAAGCCCCTTCATCCAGTAGTGCTGGTACCATTCTACAACTTTTGCAACGTTGGGGTTTCTCTTTTAGCATTATTGTCTGTTGGACATCCTCGTACCCCTCATCAAACTTTGTGATCTCATAAACACTCTCCGACATCGTAGGCTATTCAGATGGGCAATCGTTCGGCACATATTACTCATCACGGAAAAGAGTAACCCTTTGCCATTTCCTGACTCATTTTTCTACAACTTCCCCCATTTGCTTTGACAATTGCTAGCAATATGCCAGAATTTTCCGTAGTTTTCGCAGGTTCGCGTATCCCTTCGGTCGACAGCATCCACATCCATCGGAGTCAAGGAGTCCCCCAACTGACATTTTTTGTTCCCACGATAACTGTGGTTGGGAGGTTGCCAGCTATAGGATTCTTGAATCCGAGCATTGTAGTCGGCGCTGTCGATCCTTCATGCTACTGTGATCATTCGTGCTGAGTCGCTTTGGATGTTTAAAATGGCGATCGCTTGTCAAATGTCTTGTTTGAGGCCGTTGTAGTGAAAACAAAGCTCGTCAAGGGTAATGTCTGCACCAGTGATGATCTCGCAAAATCTCTGTGTGAACTCTGCCGCACTAGACTGCTGTTGGAGATGTTGGAGTTTGTATCGAGCGTCAGAGTTCTTGTTCAGTCGTCCAAATTGTGCTACCATTGCACACGAGAATCCTTTTTCCATTCGGTTGGTGGCATAAGCATGTCTTGCCATTGCGAGTTGATCTGCTCCACGGGTAGAACGCCAGCGGTCGGCAATATGAGACGGGCATCGTTGGCCGTTGATGAGGCCCTGCCGGTCTCATACTACCGCTGGATGGGCTTTACATCAGACCACCCACTTAGTGTCGTGCCACGCAACAGCGCGGCCGCAAGATCAATCTTCTTTTGATCATCGTTGACACCACAAATGGCAAAGTACACCTCCAAAATTTTCAAACACATCTGAACCATCGGTCCCTTGCAATACACAGGAACAAAGGTTCTGGTGGGGTCGGACGAATTCTATGTTTGCACGAGAGTTGGGTGTTTCTCTCGACGAGCACCGCCTCTCCTGCACTTGCGTTACAAGAGCCTCCATCGCAACGTTGAGTTGTTGGATTAAGTTGTTGGAGTAGATTGCTGTTGATCCACTTGAGCACGGAGATACAGTTTGCCAGTTCCTTGTTCATTTGTGCCTATCGTCCGGTGCCACTTGTCGTTCCCGCTCCCGACGTCAATGCTGTCAATAGGGGTGGATGGTTTACCTCCATTGGATCCACGAACGAGCTGGTCATCAGAGTCGTAGGGGTTGATCCAGCTACCATGTAACATGCATTGCCAGCGTTCCCTACCGCTTCGATGTTCGTGTGCATAGGCAAGTTCTGCTCCTCTATTGCCAAAGTCGTCGCCAAAGACCCGCTGCTTGTCATCGCATGAGCTCGCTCGCTTCACGTCGTAGTCGCAAATTCTGCAAAGTCTTAATGTGCGGGATGTGTTGACGGCTTGTGCGAGGTAGTCCTCCAGATAGGTAAACTTGTCACATGGCTCTCGAACACCACCATGCTCTGATACCAAGTGTTATGCCAAATAGAGCGTAGATGGTGAACAGGTAGGAGTTGCAAGGCGGAACACATTTGAGACTTTGAGACACTTGAACAATTTATTACTAGCAGAAAGTGTACTTCAATGACAAGTGTAGAAATGATCAAACACATAAATACAAGTGTCAAGTTACAAACAAGGCATTATCGGGGTCGTTGGGTCGATCATCGAGTGACACGTGTGGAGTCGTTGTAGGTAGCCTTGATTGCAAAGCAAGCAAGCAAGTGGCAATCGATGGGAGAAGCCATAGATTGGGGGAAAAACCATATGAAGAAGTATGTAAGAGTAACAAGTGTATGAGTAACAAGAGAGCGAAGTGGTAAGTGCCGCTTGACCGGGCTACCCACGCGAACAACTCAACGTGGGGCCCGGACGCCACCCAGGGATCGAACCCGGCCCTGGAGCAAACGAGCTCCAGGCGGTTACTCACACGACAGTATAAACTAGACGTGTGGTCCCGAGGGACTAGCAACCCGGTACACTAAGCTAAAAGCATGCAAGTGTGTAGGAACCCAGTTACATCACAAGCATGTACTTCTACAAATGAATTCACCCATTTTGACATGCAGGATTATCACCAGGCTAAGGCTCGTCGTGAGGGTGAAGCTGATGCTCTGGCCACGACTTGGTGACTTGATGGTGTCATCACCACTGTGTGCTCCATGCTGCGTCACGGTTTGCACCAGAGAGCCTTAGTTAAGATTAATCACCTGTAGTTGTATGGTGGTGTGTGTGTGCACGGAGACAAGAGGACACTTGCGTGTGTCACAACCATAACCAACACTCCCCCATGACCCACAGACAAACAGCCCACACACACACAAAACAAAGGAACACATCACAGGATAGTGAGGAACAAAGGACTCACATCAACCTGGGACATCACGAGGGCGCAACAAGCCAACATCATGCACAACCGCTTTGAACATGCCATTGCAGAGAGCTTTAGTGAGGAGGTCTGCACGCTGTTGACCAGTTTCGACCCAGACAACCTGAATCTCTCCAGTAGCAATGCGCTTGCGTACAAAATGATGCTCAATGTTGATGTGCTTTGTGTGAGAATGATGCATGCCATCGTGCTCGGTAATTACCTTTGCACTTTGGTTGTCATAGTGCAGAGTGATGCAACGAATGGGGACACGCAACTGTTGCAACAGGCGGGACAGCCACACACTCTCACTGGAGCTTCGATCAACACAATCCTATTTTCCACTCTTCCAAGAGACAGCAGCCCCACCGACAAGAAATATGTAGCCACTACGACTGTGAGAATCTGTGTCATGCGCCCAGTCATTGTCTGTGTATCCATCCACGACCAAAGAAGGCTAGGCACGGTAGCAGATTCCCACGCTTGTAGTGGATAACGCGCAGCGTACCATGCAAAGTGCAGCCTCGAGATGCTTCTGGCAAGGCTGCTAGGAGAACTAGGCCAGGAAGTTGACCGAGAAGGCCACGTCCGCCAGGGTGGTAGTAGCGAGGTACATGAGGGAGTCAACCACACTAAGGTAGTCTGTAACATTAACAAACTCCCGCAGCTGCACTGAATTGGGTGACTTCAGCAAGCGCTGGCCTGCCAGAGTCATCGGTGTAGATGCGATAGGGATGTCAGCGAGCAGGGAGGCAAAGTGCTCCCCCAGTGTACGGATGTATGCAGCCTGGTGCACGTGCACAGTGCGACGTTGACGGCCACGCTCAAGCTCCATTCCCAAAAACACCTGTGCTGGACCTAGGTCCTTCATCTTGTACGCAGACTGCAGCAAGTCCTTCACCGACTGAACAGCTGCGAGACTGCGCAAGGCAATGAGCAGGTCATCGACATAGACAAGTATGGCCACAAACGACTCTGAGGGGGTACTCAAGAAGAGTGTCGGATCAACCGTGCTGCGACGGTAACCTCCCCGCTCAAGGGTCGAGAGATCTCCATGTTCTAACAATGTGGCAACTGCTTGAGTCCATAGAGGGCCTTGCACAGTCGCAAGACCTTGTTTGTGCCATCGGTGAAGCTTGGTGGCTGGATCATGTAGATCTCTTTGTCAAGCTTTCCATGTAGGAAAGCATTGTTGACATCCATCTGTTCCAGTTCCCAGTCATGCTGTGCGACAAGACTCAACAGTGCTCGGGTAGTGGTGTACCTTTCGACCGGTGCAAAGGACTCATCAAAGTCAATCCTAGGAATCTAAGAGAACCCCTTGGCCGTGAGACGAGCCTTGTACCGGTCGAGTGTCCCATCGGGCTTCAGCTAAAGTCGAAGGACCCATCGGACACAGGCTGCCTTACGGCCTGCAGGAAGGTCTACGAGCTCAAAGACCCCATGCTCCTAGAGGGCCGTGAGCTCCTCCTGCATGGCCTTCTCCCAGAGGTCATCATTAGCTGCCACTTGAGCCTGCCGGACAGTGGTAGGCTCAGGGGGGAGAGTGGGTAGGCCAGAGGCCGCGAAACATGCGGCGACATAGCCGGCAACGGAGGACTCAAGAGCACTGAGGAACTCATGGACTATGAGAGCGTAGCCAATTGCCAAGTTGGGGTGCACAATGCTCAAAGACAAGCCCACTGCATCAAGGCCGGTAATGCACACTGAGGTACCGGTTGTGGAGGATGAGGCGCTGGAGCACGTGACTCGTTGAGTGGGCTGAGAGGCTTTGGACAAGCCAACAAGAACAGACTCAGCAGGTGTCCTAAAAGAGCGGGAGTGCTCACGGGAGGACTGTTAGGACTGAGAGGAAGGAAGAGCACGCAGTCTCCCCCCATGAGTATAGGGCTCAGGGTCGGAGATTGGGGCCTGAGGTACGTCACCTTCAACCACCGGGGAGAACTCATTGTCAGGAGAGTTGGGAGTGATGGAATGGACAAGGAACTACTTGGGAGTGGGTGCCGAGCGTGAGGACTCGGGACTGTTAGAGGGCGACGAGGACTTGGGACTGTGGGTGGAAGACAAGGGCGACACAAAATCCGAGGAAGGGTGTGATGCAGACGACTCAGAAGAGGTATGGGAGGATGAGGAGGAGTCATCATCCTCATTGTGCATGACAGCAAGGGGTGCTGTGTGAAGAGGAGAGGATGACGCTCGCAGATTGGAGGCAGGGACAAACATACCCCCCAAGCCGACGGAGCAAGGAGAAAGAGAGAGGAAGGAGGAGGGACATGAGACAGGTCACGAGGGAAGACATCCTCAAAGAAGAGTGCGTCACGCGACTCAACGACACGAGAGCGGTCAGGGTCCCAAAAGCGCCATGCTTTGGACATGGCAGAAACACCAAGAAAGGTGCAAAGATGAGCGTGAGGGTTTTGCTTGCCGTCGCAAAAGTCTTCGGGCAACCAGACAGTAGCCACACAGCTGTAAACACGAGGCAGATGAAGGTTAGCACGGCGGCCGTACCAACGTTCGAATGGCGTGACATGACGGGGTAGGGGACTGTGGGGAAAACGGTTCCACACCCAAGTCATGTAGGACATCGCCTCAAAAGAGATGACGGGGGAGAGAGAGGACTCACTGAGGAGAGTGCGGACGCCGTCAGCAAGTGTGCAGTTCCAGCGTTCAAAGACGCCATTTTGTTCGGGTGTGTAGGGGGCTGAAGGTTCCATACACACTTCGGAAGACGTCAAGAAGCGAGCAATGGGACCCATGAATTCTCCACCACTATCACAGTGAAATGCTTTCCGATAGCGACCACAGGCCAGCTTGGCCTGTGGCAGCCAGGACTCCAAAGTGGGGCAAACGTCGTTTTTTTGCCGAAGGGCAAAGATCTAGCACATGCAAGAAAAATTGTTTGTGAGATAGAGGACATAGCGACCAACCCCCCTGAGTGCGTCATGAGCAAGGATTCCCATGACATTGGCATGAAGGATGTCAAGAGGGTGAGACATGCGCGACTCTGGCGTGGAAAGAGGGGAGCGATGCATCTTTCCCTGGGCACAGTCAAGACAGTCACTAGGGCAAGGAGCAGAGAACGTGTCGGCATCAAGACCATGAGCGAGCGTGTCCCAAAGCAAACTGTCAACGGCAGCAGTGTGAATGTAATAGAGATGGCGATGGAGCAACTGTGCATGTGCCGGAGTGAGAGAGCAGGCCACATGAACAAGAGCGGTCAAGGATGCGGTGCAAACGATGGTACACGGAACAAGCAATCACAACGAGTGCCACGCAGAAAAACACTACTTGTAGTGCGATGCAGGACAGAGGCAATGCCACGGCTGGAGGAGATGTCCATGCCCTGGTCGTCAAGTGTCGTAACAGACACCAAACTGTGCTTAAGAGCAGGGACGTACAAAACGTTAGGCAGAAAGAGTTTCCCCCCTCGGGCCAACATAGCGGACAACCCCAACACCCTGGACAGGTAGAAGCTAGCCAGAGCCAGTGCGAACGAAGCAAGCAGAGCCAACGGGACCCAGCAAAACAAACCAGGAATGACAAGAGGTCATGTGGTGAGTGGCCCCTAAATCAAGGATCCAGAAGCCACCCGTCACGCGGATAGTAGCAGGGCCACAACTCACGGCAGCAATGGCAGAGTGAGGAGAAAGGTGCTGACCAGAGGCGGCATGACAACGAGGAAGACTGTAAGACTGCCACTGCTCAATCCACGGAACATCGACTGGGGAAAAACCCTGAACATGACCGCAAGACGACCCACGGAGAGACAAATCAGCGGCATACGCAAGTCTCCCTTGAACCGAATGTCCACTCTCACCTCCCTAATCACAGAGGTGACGATGGTGGATGGCATGAGAGAGGGCAGAGTCCAACTGGCGGTCGTCCTCAGACGGCCCGGTGATGAGTATGGCAGAAGAGGGGCGCTAGGAGGTGTGGGTGGAGGATGCCCACAGTGGAGAAGAATAGAACCCAGACGGGGGTCCGAAGTAGATGGGGCTGCCAAATCTGGGGGGCCAACCCCAGGGTGCGAGCGGTAGCGGTGAAGAGTGGGCAGTGGTGTAGGCAGCAGCTTTAGGAGCGGAGGAGGAAAATTGCGAAGAAATACCGCCCAAACCTGTGGAGGTGGAGAAACAGGTAGAGCCACCACCAGACCCTATGGAGTGTGCCGACCGAGTGTGCACGCATGGCTGAGGCAAGGCAGGCATCATCACGTGGCTCTGGGCATTTGGGCGCTGCATGACCGGTGGCACCGCAGTTCCAGTAGGTAACAGTGCTCGAGGAGGAGGATGCGGGTGCGGCGCTATTAGAGCTGCGACCCTTGCCACTCCTTCCTTGCCCACCACCGCCAGAGCCACCCCCTCTACCTTTACCTTGACCACCCCTCCCACCGCGACCACCCCCTTGAGAAGCAAGAGATGTAGCAGTCGTGATGGAAGTGGTGGTAGAGGACGATGCAGGAGCCAAAGAGGTGGAGGTAGAAGGGAGTACAGTGGTAGCTGCTGCAACTGCAGCGCAATAAATGTGTTTGTTCTGCAGTGAGCTCCACCAGTCGGTCAGACGTCAGGAGGTGAACTCCCACAATGCACCAATGCCGGGAGGTGCGTTAGCTGGGACACGGATGGCAGCCACGCGTTCAAGCTCAGTAGAATTCACCTCGGGGAAGATGTCACTGATGGAGAGAACAGCGCGGAGCTAGCCAGGGGCAGCCTTGCCGAGGTCGCGCTGGAGTCATAGACTACGTGCCCAGTATACATCTGCAGTCTCGTCAGCACGCATAGAGAGCATGTTGAACTAGACAGTGAGGACACTCTGAGCTGCATGCCAAGTCACAATCGTGCGTCGCTTGATCAGTGCGTCAACACCAACCGCGTCAGCAGGGGTGTGGCGTGCAGTGTCAGCATTATAGGATCCGATCTCATTAGTGAGATTGTCGGGTCCGGCGTGAATGAGGGCACATACAGCCCGTGCAGACTCAGATTTGATTGGCACGAAAGGTGGAGCAGCAGAGGGGTTGAGTTCATGGTAGTATTCCCAAAGCTGCTCCCCTTGTGCCCACGCGCTGAAACGAACCTCCCAACAGTGGAATGTGAGATTGCAGGTGAAGTGAGGTGGATTAGAGCCAAAGTCAGGTTTGCACTGCACTGATGAGGCAAGTGCTTTTGCTGTAGCTATGCCGGCAGCGGCGGCGTCTATTAGAGAGTCAGAGGAAGATGAGCCAGTGGCAGCAGATGCGGAAGCAGATGAGGTGGAGAATGCTGCAGCAATGCCATCTCACTGTGTGCTGCGTAGTTTGGGTTGGAGGCGATTAATGACCAAGTCAGCAATGTGATCTGCGAAGGTTTCTTGGTCTGCCTGCTCAACCCGCAGCTTCTCCTCATCAACGCGCTGAGCAGTGAGTTCTACCTGCAGTACATTGCGCTCTCGGTGCAGTTCAGCTTGCAAGGCTGTGTATTGGTCATCGTCAACTGGCATATTGCCAGTTGCGTGACTCTGCCGAGAAAAATTCGACAGAGTTTCCCTCGCCCCAGAGGGCGTGGGAAATGTGTGATGAGTGCGGCGGAAGTTCGCTACAAGGCAACAACCTGGACGCACAAACACGCCAATACAGAAGCGGCAGGAAGAGAGAGAGAGAGACCAAGAGAAGCCAGGCTCACCAAGCACGGNACATTGCGCTCTCGGTGCAGTTCAGCTTGCAAGGCTGTGTATTGGTCATCGTCAACTGGCATATTGCCAGTTGCGTGACTCTGCCGAGAAAAATTCGACAGAGTTTCCCTCGCCCCAGAGGGCGTGGGAAATGTGTGATGAGTGCGGCGGAAGTTCGCTACAAGGCAACAACCTGGACGCACAAACACGCCAATACAGAAGCGGCAGGAAGAGAGAGAGAGAGACCAAGAGAAGCCAGGCTCACCAAGCACGGCAGCAGAATGAGAACAATGGTGGAAGAGCTGCTGTAGTTGAGGAGGCTACAACAGCAACAACGGTTGATGCGGACACAATGAGACAGGCTACTCTTGTCAGCGCTGCAGCTGACAGACCAGAGATGGCTGCAGTGGTTTAGATCAACAGCTGAATGTGACGAGTGGCTGAAGACGAAGAGGAGGGCAGAGATGATGCCTGGACTTTGGAGGTGTGGATAGACTCAACGGCATTGGAGAGCGGTGTGGTCGTTGCTGCTGCTGTTGATGCGACTACATCTGCTGCGGCAGCAATCTGAGTCACTATGTCGATGGCAACAACCGCCAAATTTCCCTGATCAACTACAGACACAGTGTAGGTCTCAATGGCTCTGCCAGCAGCAGTGCTGGCTGGTGCACGTGCAGCATGTGTAGTGGGTGCAATGGTAGATGCGACAGCAGCACTGGACACAAGCGCAGCCTGCAGGGTAGTCTGAATATCAGGGGTTGGAGAAGACGATGACTCTGCACCTGACGCTACCGAAGATGAGGCACGGCGTGAAGCAGGCGCCCCTGATGCTACTTCCGCAGAAAATAGCGATGTGTTGTGTAGAGGAGCTTGGCAACGTCACTGGCGGGTCCTATGGGCAACGGGTGGGCTTACCAATGAGTGAAGAGATCAATGATCATGCGCTGGCGCCGTAGCTGGCTCGTTCTGCGCCGTCGGAGAGTCGTTGGCGGCTGACTGACAGTGGGTTGCGTAGTCCTTTGCGTCTGCCCATTCGTAGTAATTAGCGGGGTTGAATTCCTCGTTGGGGTGGTAGCCCAGGCTGCTGCGGCGAACCCTCCACCACACCTCCCTCTCCTCGTAATACGCAAGCTCCTCCTCGATGCGAGCTTGCTCACGTGCGGCAGTGGAATATGTGGGATAGGCTCAGTTGCATGCGGAGACGCCAGTGCGCCGAGTGGTTGGCTGCCTGGGAGGCAGCCAGAGGTGCTGAGAGGTGCACAGGAAAAGGTTCGGCTACTCTTGTTCATCTAGCTGGTGCATATGTGTCGGCTGCTGCAAGGGTAGTACGTGGAGCAAGGTACCATGTGTGGAGCAGGAGAACGGAGGCAGAGAGGTGCCGGTGCACGGGGCAGCTGTGTGCACGAGACCAAGACACCACATAGATTGCAGGTGCAATGGGTGATGCAGTGGAGAAGGAACCAAGTGTGGAGCAAGAGAACGGAGGCCGAGAGGTGCCGGTGCATGGGGCAGCTGTGTGCACAAGGCCGAGGTACCACGCAGATTGCGGGTGCAGCGGGTGGTGCAGTGGAGAAGGCACTCACGTGACTATTGAGAGACAGTCACGTGCGTCCGTCGTGCGTGCGGAAACTGAAGCACGGCGGAGGGGGGCAATGTCGTAATGGTGGTGATGCCAGAAACAACCGCACCTCGCAGAGTGCGGTGCGGCGTGAGTCACTGCGAAGAATGTGCACTCGCGACTCATGGGAGAATGGAGCGAAGGTCGTTGCAGCCGCTTGATTGCACCGACATGCATGCAACGGCCGAAGCTCAGCGAGGTGCCCGGGAATAGCTCCAAATATGTGCATGACCCGTGCACGGGAGTGAGGCACACCGTGAGCCACGGGTGCAATTTGAGAGACTGTAGTGACGGCGACTTCTGTTGCTGCTTCTACCTACCACGGTTGCGAGTGTGTGGTTCGCGCGGGATCATCCGCCACGGAGAATTTGCCCGACATGGTTTCACGAGGTCTCAGGACTGTTGCCAGGAGGAAGAAGCCCTCCTGCTCTGATATCAGTAGGTGGCCTTGATTGCTAACCAAGCAAGCAAGTAGCAAGCGACGGGAGAAGCCATAGATCGGGGGAAAAACCACGTGAAGAAGTATGTAAGAGTAACAAGTGTATGAGTAACAAGAGAGCGAAGTGGTAATTTCCGGTTGACCGGGCCACGCACGCAAACAACTCGACGTGGAGCCCGGACGCCACCCAGGGATCAAACCCGACCCTAGAGCAATCGAGCTCCAGGCGGTTTCTCACACGCCAGTATAAACCGGACGTGTGGTCCCGAGGAATCGGCAACCCGGAACACTATGCTAAAATCATGCAAGTGTGTAGGAACCCAGTTGCATCACAAGCATGTACTTCTACAAGTGTATTCCCCCATTTTGACATGCAAGATTATCACTAGGCTGAGGCTCGTCGTGAGGGTGACGCTGATGCTTTGGCCACGACTTGGTGACTTGATGGTGTCATCACCACTGTGTGCTCCATGCTGTGTCCCGGTTTGCACCAGAGAGCCTCAGTCGAGATTCATCACCTGCAGTGGTATGGTGGTGGTGGTGGTGCGTGTGTGTATGTGTGTGTGTGTGTGTGTGTGTGTGTGTGTGTGTGTGTGTGTGTGTGTGTGTGTGTGTGTGTGTGTGTGTGTGTGTGTGTGTGTGTGTGTGTGTGTGTGTGTGTGT
>SZWC01002204.1:139781-167946 GCA_023375785.1 Penium margaritaceum
ACATCAGCATCTCTCTCTCTCTCTCTCTCTCTCTCTCTCTCGCTCGCGCGCGCGCACGCGAAACATGCGCTCGCGAGTGCTCGTTTCTGTTGTGGAGTGCGGTTCTCAACTGCCCTGGGCTCCTGTGCATTTCTGCTTTGGTGTGGGCAGGCCATCGCCAAGAAGCTGGCAGAGCTGAGCGGCAGTGGTGTAACCACCATCATCGGTGGCGGCGACTCAGTGGCGGCTGTGGAGAAGGTGGGTGTGGCAGACAAGATGAGCCACATCTCGACGGGCGGCGGCGCTTCCCTGGAGCTGCTGGAGGGCAAGGTGCTGCCGGGCGTGGCGGCCCTGAACGACGCGTAGGTGGTGGCGTGCAGTAGGATGTAGAAATTCCACGGCAAAATGCGGCACATTGACGTGTCAGGAGTGCAGACTGCTCAAGCTGCCCAGCCGGCTCCGATTTTGGACCCTTGTTGGCCCCACGCGGGTTTTCCCTGTATGCGACAGTGCTTACTGGGGTGTATGGGTCAGGGTTTAAGCATGACCTGCGTGTGTATGTTGGACAAGCAGAGACCAACCTGGCTGTCTATTGCTGCATGTCAGAACACTCCAGCACCTCGAGAAGATTCAAGCTCGCTCGTGTACTCTCAGTTCATTGAGAAAATGGAACCTTGCCCTGTTGAGTCATCCTCCAGAACGTCAGGCTCTGTGTGTTCAAGTTGGTATCAAATTTGTGGACAAGGTTCCAACAGAACAGAACAAGGTGTTTTGCATGACAACGGTGTTTGAAAATATTCCTGCCTTTGGGAACTTACAACGTGAGGAGTCAAACGCCACACTGAGGATGGATTCCTTTTACCGACAGTGAGCCATGAACCGGCATACTAGCACACTGTCTCAAGTTGCGAGGTTGTCTACCCGGATACAGACTTCTTCACGAATGGATTTAGAAACGCGGGTCTTTGAATGAGGTCAGAGGATCAGCCCTGGCTCCCGGGGCAGATTATCCCTCCAACTTAAGGCCTGAATCCGAGTATGCACAATTGACACATCCGTTGGGGAATCAAGTTGAGATTTGTGAGGAGTACCGTCTGATACTCCGGTTTGTTTTCTCAGACATCAGGGGTACAAACAAAACAAATTTTCCATATGAACCCGCAATTGTCTGCCAAAAGAAGTGGCATGGAGCTCAGTATGAGCTTGGAATGTTATCAGACATCCTCGAATATTCTTTTGACAGTTCCGACATCAATGGAAACATGAAGAAAATGGACTCTCTCTCAAAGACACGTGCAAGTGCTACACCGTAGCTTCACTTACGAAGAAAAGGCAACCGATGTGACAATACATTCTCATTTGGGCCAAATAGCTCAGATACCCATAAAACGCTAACTGTGACTCTGATCCGCCCGGTAGCGGCAAAAAAAAACTCAAAAGGCTAGTCGAAAATCATGCTCGCTCACGGCATGCGTCGACGAGCGAGCATGAAAAAATCTTGCATGCGAAGATCACTCCCATGCGAGAATCGCGAGGGAGCGATGACCGCTTTGTTTTCTTTTTTCTTTTTGTCACGCAAACCCCCCAGTTCGATTTAGGGTTTTGTATGTTTGGCACGGGCGGAGCCCGCGCCAAATTGGAAAAAGTGATCGATGGACCTCGATGATTGGGTCAGGACACATGCAACATTGACCCAATTTTTTTTACGTTAGTCGTATCCAAATTTCAGTATCCCCTCTCCTTGATTTCAGGGAGTCAATTGTCATGAGGACTCTGGGAGGGGGGAGTGGACGGACGTTGTCCCCTCCCCCTAAATCCCCGAGTGTATCGGGGGAGTGTATTGGGATGTGCACCGGTACACAAAGAAAGAAGACTGTGTATTTTTCCATCCTTTATCTCCACACAATACACAATTACATGAAGATACCAACCTCCAATACACTTTCTAATACACCTCCCCCCAATGCACTCGCGACTTTGGAGAGGAGAGGGATTGGACGCCGAGCCCCTCTCCCCAAAACCCCCAGAGTACATTGGGGGAGTGTATTAGGATGTGTAGCCACTACACAAATAAAACATTACTTGTGTATTTTTCTAGAATTAAATTCTGTACAATGCACACGTGTACGGAAGAAACAACCCCTCAATACACGCTCCAATACATCCCTCTAATGTACTCAAGACTTTGGGGTAGGGGGCAGGCATTGAGCCAAACCATCTGAGTGTATCTTGGAAGTGTATTGGGATATGTAGCTGATGTATGAAGAAAAAAAAACACCTGTGTATCTTCCATACTTTTGTATCCACAGAATACACATGTGCATGAGAGTACCACCCCCAACACACTCTCCGATACACCCACCAATACACTCGCGACTTGGAGGGGAGGGGGGTGTTGTGCTTTGTGCCGTTCCTGTACAGTTTACTGTGACCACTCGGCCGTGTCCATACTCGTGCAGATCCCTGAGGCAGGCGGCCCTGGTGACACCGGCGCCACGACAGGCGGCGGACTACCCGCCTAGAGCTGACCGACCACTGTTCCAGAGCCCCAGATGTCACCGGGACTCCTTCCTGTGCCTTCTACGTCCTGCAGGCGCCTTTCGGCGGACTGGGCATGAGGCCCATTTGCATGTTTTTGCATTGTATACTCGCTTTCAGTCGATGGATGCATGCATGTGACCAGTCACTGCGTCCGTCTTTTGATTCTGCACGTCTAGGTTCAGACGGCGTAGGATTCTGACATGTGTGCGCAGAGTTACGGCCAAAACAGTGGTTTTGGGCCGGTTTTAGGACAGCTCTTGGACTGCCGCGTGCGACACCCGCCGTGCGCCGCGGCAGGTATTTATGCCCTGGACCTGTCAGTTGTCATTTCTCTCTGCATATGCTATATTAAAGCATTCTGACACTGTGCCTTGTGTCTCCTAGCCAAACCCTTGCTGTTGTGTGTACGACCTGTGACTGTCGTCACCGTCTGACCAGGCACTGACGCCCGGTCAACGGCTGTGTTGCTAGGAAGCTTCCACGCACTTTCTTATGGTATCAGAGCAGTGAGACAGTTCTCACTGAGCTGCGCAGCAGAGACGCAGCAGAGCAGCAGCAGTGAGAGTCACCGCTACAGCAGACCTTCTGGGACCTGTTGGAGACGGACGGTCGCCGTCCACGTACTCCACCCACCACGTGAGATCGCAGCTGCTGAGGCAGCAGCAGCGGCGCGTACCGCCACGCAGAGGTGTGTGGCGGCTGCAGTGCGTGCAGCCGCCCCTCCCTCCACAGCCGCAGCAGCAGAGCAGTAGCAGCAGAGGCGGCGATGGCAGCAGCGTTGCAGCAGCGCAGCAGCAGCGTTGCAGCAGCGCAGCAGCAGCGGTCGCCATAGCAACGTGGCAGTAGCGGCGGCAGCAGCAGCGCAGCAGCAGCGTCGGCAGCAGCAGCGTAGCAGCGGCAGCGGCACAGCAGCAGCAGCGGCAGTCGCGGCGGCAGCAGCAGCGCAACAGTGGCAGCAGCAGCAGCGCGCGGCGGCGGCAACCAGCAACAGCTGCAGCGCGTAGCAGCAGCGCCGCGCGCAGCAGCAGCCGCCGCGCGCAGCAGCAGCAGTAGCAGTAGCGCAGCCGCTGCTGCCACCGCTGCACACGCAGCTACGCAGCTGCTGCTGCAGCTGAGAGCACAGCTGCAGCAGCAGCTGGGCGGAAGCTGCTGTGCAGCTTCCGCGGAGCTACTGTGCGCCACCGCGCAACGGCAGAACTATGACAAGAAAAAAAAAGAAAAAAAAAGGAAGGGGATGAGCTGACGTCAGCATTGTTGATTGCTGATGTCATCAAGTCGTGCTGACGTCAGCAACCACTTGCTGACGTCAGCATTACTCTTCGCCAAATTTTCACTCGGAAAGTCAAAAGTTGCGAGCGTTTCAACTCTCCGAGAAATGCGGACATTTTTGAAATCCAGCAAACTTGACCTGTCGTCCCATAGTGAGCGGCGACATGAGTTCGCCCGACGACAAGGACAAGGGATTAGGTGATCCCTCCTCCTCTTCTTCAGGAGTATTGAGCCCTCGCTCGCAGGCCATTGAGGACCTGCGCAGCCAACAGGAGGAGATGCGTCGTCTGCAGCGAGAGCAGACTGACGCGATCCGCACACTGACTGAGCTCCTACGCGTTCAGTCCACGGCTCCTTCGCGGATTTCTGAGGGAGTTGCCGGCGTTGCGGCCTCCACCCAACACTCGTCTCAGGTGCCCATGACAGGTGCCCCGCCTGCTTCACCTCCTGGTGTGGTTTCCCCACCACCTGCGGACCTCCTTGACGATGAGCCATTCATGCCAGGCTTCAAGGATGACTCCCAGGAGCGGGAGATTCGTCTCCTACAGGAGCGCCTCCGTCAGCTGCAGACAGGTATCCGACCTCCACCCGTGTCATCGATACGACCGTCACCTGACTTCCCCGGTGATCACCCCCTTCCAGGAGTCTTCCCCGTCTCTCGCCCTCAGCCTACGGTTGCTCTCCCCACGGAGCGGCAGCCAAAGGACTTTGAGGCACCACCTCCAAGGTACATCAGCGAGGATGGATTTGACTGCTGGGAGATCCTGTTTCAGGTGTGGGCCACTTTCGAGGGAGTGTGGCCTTACTACCACAGCCCATACCAGCCTACAGATCCAGCACAGGTGCTGACAGCAGCCAGGGCCACGCGAGGACTTCTCTACGCCATGCCACGCGAGACTGTTGTTGACTTCCGCCCCTTCCTCGGCGAGGCTGGCACAGGCACCGGAGCTGATCCGCGTGGAGGCTGGGATCTGGCGTTGTCCTTACTGGCCGCAGAGACGCACGCCACGCATGCGTCACATATTCGTGCTTTCCACTCGCTCCGTCAGGGACCAGCGGAGCCTGCGGCGGATTACTAGCGACGCGCCATGCGTATCTACACGCGTCTGGGGACCTCAGGGGGCACACAGCTGTGGGCACTTCGGACGATCATGCTCGGAGTTCGCCTGGAGTACACCGACATATTCACACGGTACAGCGACACGGCTCTCGAGCCTTTCTCATCCACCTTGTAGCTGCTCCCTTGGGCCCACCAGCTTTTCCTCCAGGTGACGTCGGCACGCGAGACAGTAGTAGCACATCAGGAGACTTCCCTCGCTGCAGCAGTCCTCGCCTCACCACCATCCTCCCTCCTACAGTCACCCTCATCTACCTCCCTCACGACCTCATCTTCCTCCTCCTCTTCGACCCCGTCTACACCCACGCAGACGCAAGGCGTTGCCGCATACGCCTAGGGGAAGAAGAAGAATAGGAAGCGCGGATCGGGTCAGCAGCAGTCGTCATACAGTGGTAGCAGTGGCCGTTCCATGCAATGCTACAACTGTGGAGGTGCCCATCGCTACACCGATTGCCAGCAGCCGGTTGACTGGGAGCGCATCACTCGCGGACTTCAGGCTTCCCATGCTGCCCGCATGGCGTCTGGCATGTCGACCGCACACTCCTCTGGACGTGCGGTGACCACGACTGCAGCTGTTCCTGCATCCTCACCGGCGAGCAGCAGTGATCCAGACCCACATGACCGCACCATCGCCGAGCTCCGTCATCTTCTGGCGCTTCGCTTTCAGGGAGGTGCGAGTGTGTTGTCATCGTCGAGTGGGTCACAGACTGCTTGTTCGTCCGTCCTTGTGACTTGTGATGACACGTGTGGGGGAGCACAGTCCGCATGTGATGATGATGGGCCTGACTGCACTGACTGGATTCATGAGTCTCACCTTCGTGATGTACGTCGTTCCTCCCCAGTGACGGCTCAGGGTCCCTCTGATGCCGAGTGTTCCATTGCTCGTTGTACAGTGACGTCCACCAGTCGTGACTCCGGTGGCACTTGGATCATCGATTCCGGTGCCACCCACCACATGACGTGTCGTCGTAGTGACTTTGTGGTACTTGGTCCCGTCACGACTGTCTGTTCTGTTCGTACAGGCTCTGGTCAGTCCTTACCGGTCCACGGTGTTGGGGTTGTATGCTTTGATGGTCCGTCTGGCCCCCTGTATCTCTCTGACGTGCTGTTTGTGTCTGATCTTGAGCTGAGCCTGCTGTCTGTGCGTGCCTGCACTCTGATGGGTCTCTCCGTTGAGAATACCGCTGATTCAGCGATGGTGACTGCTCTTGACACCCGTAGCATTGTCCTGCGTGCCTCAGTCGTCGATGATTTGTACCACATTGCTCGGCCCTCCTTCCCTTGCTCTCCGTCCTCCTCTGGCCGCGTTTTTGTCACTGGTGTTCTATCCCCGGAACACCAGCGGTTGCTTCACCGACGTCTGTGTCACGTGGGCTCCAACACTGTGTCGAAGCTCATCCGGACACAGCCCGCTCTTGGTCTTGACGTGGCTTCTTTCGAGAAGCCACCCAAGACTGACTGTCTTTCTTGCGATCAGGGAAAGATGCACCAGTGCACTTATCCTGATTTGCGTTCCTGAGCGCTAAGGCCACTTGAGTTGGTCCACTCCGACCTGCTTGGTCCTCTCCCGGTCGAGTCCCTGTCCGAGAGGGGACGGTATGTTCTGACGCTGACTGATGACTTCACCCGGATGTGGTGGGTCTATAGTCTGCGCTAGAAGAGTGACGCTGCCCTTGTGGTTCGGCTCTGGCTCGTGATGGCTGAGCGTCAGTCTCGCCACACGCTACATACCTTTCGCTCGGATCACGGCGGCAGGTTCCTCAGTGAGATGGACTCCTTCTTTGCTGAGCACGGCATTTTTCGCCAGGTCTCCGCTCCTGCTACCCCACAGCAGAACGGTGTCTCTGAGCGCTGGAACCGCACCATGGAGGATGCGGTCCGCGCCATGCGGTCTGAGTGCGGTCTCCCGGAGTCCTTCGCCTTCGAGGGCTTTGCCTACATGACTTGGGTCTGGAACCGCCTCCCGCATGGTCCGCTTCCGGATCATGTTACACCGTACAAGCTCTGGTTTGGCCACCGTGCTGATCTTCGTCTCGCACGCGTCTGGGGTTCCCTGGCCTCCGTGTGGTACACCGAGGACCAGCAGGGGTCCAAGGTCTCCCCTCGGGGTCGCTTGTGTGCCTTCATTGGCATCTCCCCGCGGTCGAAGGCCTGACGTTTTTGGGACCCCACTCGCCGTCGTGTCATTGAGTCCCGTGACGCGCTGTTTTTTGAGTCACTTACCTAACGTGATCTGACTCTGATCACAGCCCTGTGAGGGTCCCCGGCGGATGGGGGAGACTTCTCCGCCAGCGACCATTTCTCGTCAGGCTGATGTGTCCGCTCGAGTCCCCTCTCGGTCTCCAGCACTTGATGATCCGGCTATCATTGCCGTTGGTCCAGAGATCCCTCCTGTTCAGCCTGTTTCACACCCCACAGGTACCGCTGCTCTCATGCCTCGTCCTGCATCACCACCTGTGTCCACTGGCACCATTGCTCCGGCGTGTGACCCAGCCTAGCCCACTCCTGTCCCTACGTCGGCTGACACTCCCGTCTCAGTGTCCGGGCCAGCCTTGCCCTCTGTCACCCCCAGCTCAGTGTCCCCCACACACGCATCTCCTCGTACGGCATCTCCGGCTGCCTCGTCTCAGCCCTCACCAGCTGTGGTCGTACCTGTCCCTGTGGTCGTACCTGTCCCTGTGGTCGTACCTGTTCTTGAGCCTGAGGTGCGCCCCTCGACCTCCAGTTACTCCCGTGAGCCCGGTGGTCGCCTTCGACCACTGGATTCCGGAGCTCAGCGAGCGTCGGGTCCAGGACCCAGGCGTTACTCTCGCAGCATCGCGAGCGGTGATCCAATCACAAAGGCCTTAGGCCTGAGTGTTTGCACTGAGCTTTCAGAGGTACACCCAGCGTGCCCTATAGGGCACGACCTGGTCACTCGCGAGTTCCATATCGCCTGTGACGCAGTAGCTGATCTCGTAGCCATCAGCCCTGACACTGAGGCGTGTGCACTTGCCACGCAGAGTTCCCCCTCTATGGTGCATGACCCGAGCACATTGAGGGAGGCTTTTTCATCGCAGGATGCTGAGGCCTGGCAAGCTGCTTGCGAGGATGACCTTCGCGCCATCTGAGAGCACAGAGTCTACGAGCTGGTCGACCTTCCCCCTGGGAGGAAGGCGATTCAGGTCAACTGGGTCTTTCGCAAGAAAGTGAAGCCAGATGGCTCACTGGAACGCTACAAGGCCCGCTTGGTCATCAAGGGGTTCT
The DNA here is from genome assembly GCA_023375785.1 of Penium margaritaceum. Lineage (NCBI taxonomy): Eukaryota > Viridiplantae > Streptophyta > Zygnematophyceae > Desmidiales > Peniaceae > Penium > Penium margaritaceum. The sequence goes on from SZWC01002204.1 coordinate 147,934, forward strand.
CTCGGATTGAGGGAGTTGACTACACTGACACCTTTGCCCCTATCCGCCGCATGACCTCAGCTCGAGCTCTGTTTGGTGTAGTGCCTCAGCATGACTGGGAACTACACCAGATGGATGTGAACAATGCGTTCCTCCATTTATCTTTGGATGAGGAGATTTACGTGGCTCAGCCACCAGGCTTTGAGGACGGTGACAAGGTCTGGCGCTTGCGCAAGTCCTTGTACGGCCTCAAGCAGTCTCTACGGTGTTGGAACCGGGAGATCACTGGCACCTTGACTTGCGTAGGATACGTACAGAGCGAGGCAGACCCCTCACTCTTCATCCTACCGACACTTGAGCGGTTCATCGCCATCCTGGTCTATGTTGATGACCTTCTGATCGCGTCTCTGTCCCTGGAGGCCGTGAAGGAGGCCAAGGCTATCCTGCAGACCGCCTACAGGATGAAGGACCTCGGTCCTGCATCGGTGTTTCTTGGTATGGAGATCGTGCGAGATCGCAGGCATCGGACACTATTGCTGCATCAGGCACGATACGCACGAGTCGTGGGGGAGCGCTTTAGCGACCTCCTTGGTGCAGTGCCCACTGCTTCCACACCCCTCACACCTGATGGGCAGGATGCCCTGAAGGTGGATGACCCTACACAGCTGGGGGAGACAGTGGACGTGACCTTGTACCTCCGTCTTATCGGATCTCTGATGTACATGGCCACTACCACGCGTCCCGACATCGCGTTCGCCATCAACCTCCTCGCTCAGTTCTCGCAGGCTCCACGTTTGAGAGCTCTTCACGCGGCTGTGCAAGTGGTACGGGACGTGGTCTCCACGCCGTATCTCGGTCTCTGTTTTCGTCGGCAGTGTTTGGTGGTCCTTGACGGCTACACTGACAGCCACTGGGCTTGGAATCCTGACGGGCGCAGTCGCACTGACTACGTGTTTCTGCTCGGTGGTACCACTTTGTCTTGGCGAAGCGGGAAGCAGGGCTGCATCGCACGTAGCTCGTCGGAGGCAGAGTATGTGGCTTTGGGGGCAGGGGCTGCTGAGGCAGTTTGGCTGCAGCGCTTGCTTCTTGAGCTTGGGCAGTCAGTACCCGCCTTTGTGCTGCGTTGCGACAACCAGAGTGCTCTCGCCATTGCAGAGAACTCTGGTGTTTTTCATGCTCGCACAAAGCACATTGCGGTTGAGCATCACTTTGTTTGTGATTTGGTGGAGCGACGCGTGATCTCCATCATGTGGGTTGGTACTGACTTGCAGCGTGCTGATTTCTTGACGAAGGCACTCGCCCGCGGAAAGTCCCTGGTGGCCATTTGTTCTGTTGGGCTTCACCCCGTGCGTGACAGTGGTTGAGTGTGGGATGTACGTTGGCGTCTCATCTGTCTGTGTCACTCACTATGTGGTTGTACCAGTGCTGCACGCGTATGGACATGCGTACCATCGGGTCATGGGGGAGTGTTGTGCTTTGTGTCGTTCCTGTACAGTTTACTGTGACCACTCGGCCGTGTCCATACTCGTGCAGATCCCTGAGGCAGGCGGCCCTGGTGACACCAGCGCGACGACAGGCGGCGGACTACCCGCCTGGAGCTGACCGACCACTGTTCCAGAGCCCCAGATGTCACCGGGGACTCCTTGCTGTGCCTTCTACGTCTTGCAGGCGCCTTTCGGCGGACTGGGCATGAGGCCCATTTGCATGTTTTTGCATTGTATACTCGCTGTCAGTCGATGGATGCATGCATGTGACCAGTCNTGCACGTCTAGGTTCAGACGGCGTAGGATTCTGACATGTGTGCGCAGAGTTACGGCCAAAACAGTGGTTTTGGGCCGGTTTTAGGACAGCTCTTGGACTGCCGCGTGCGACACCCGCCGTGCGCCGCGGCAGGTATTTATGCCCTGGACCTGTCAGTTGTCATTTCTCTCTGCATATGCTATATTGAAGCATTCTGACACTGTGCCTTGTGTCTCCTAGCCAAACCCTTGCCGTTGTGTGTATGACCTGTGACTGTCGTCACCGTCTGACCAGGCACTGACGCCCGGTCAACGGCTGTGTTGCTAGGAAGCTTCCACGCACTTTCTTAGGGGGGACGTCGAGCCCCCCTCCCAAACCTCCCAAATGTGTTAGGAGAGTGTATTGGGATTTGTACCTGGTACAAAAGAAAAAGAAAGGAAAGAGAAAGAGAAAAAACACGTGTGTACTATATTGAAGGAGTGTATCAAGGAGTGCATTGTGCATACACACCAACATATATATAAGTACATTCATACAAAAGTGTATTAATTTTTCTCCTTAAGATACACCATCCAACACACCCTTTTAGTAAATTTGTAATACGTAGGAGGGGGGTGGGATGCTCAAGCCTTGACAAAAAATTGCCTTGCGACTATGGGATTTAGCATTCCGCTGGATCGTCACGACTTCCAGAAATATGAAATAGTCCTGCGTTATATGTTGCCAGAATCAGGCAAAATTCAGCGTCATTAGCATAAAAACAAATGCAACATGAGCTATGCAGAAATCACAAAGTATGTAACCATGTGAAAAAGCATGTATAAAAAAGATTTTAAACAAACATTGTAGAGAATGGATTTTTGAACAAAATTTAGGGCATCCATTCATCGATCATTTTATGATATTCTTGTCATCATGTACACGATTCTAACCATGCAGATAAACCATGAGCGCGATTTAAATCAATAGTTTCCAGGAAACATTAACAATTGCCTAGGCTATTTTCCTAGAAGGATCCCCACCATATACTTCATTGCCATACACACATTATCAAGTGTGTGGATTTGAGGTGATTGGGCATAAATGGGCTTCTGGATCCTTGATTCCAAGGCAACCCACCACAAGAATTTTTGCGCTATTTATTTGTGTCCCTTTGTCTTGTCGGCCCCATTCACTTTGTTCATACCAGCTCTGGACACCTCCTGCATGTCAATGTTGTTAGCAATGTCCGCTTCATCGGAACCTCTTCTTGCCTGAGATAACATATGTGCCTGACTTGGAGGTCAGCCTGATATGAGAAACTACCTTGTATGAAAACAGCATGGAATTTGTGTCCAGTCACTGTATTCCTACCATTTCCATTCGTTATTCTGGTCAGGTTATTTGCTGTGGGCATCGTTGTGATTGCCTCTTTGCATTTTCTCCTTATCCTCATCTTCTGCTATACATACCTTGGTTTATACTTCACCGTCTTTATCCCTCAATCACATGCGCCTCTTGCACCGCAAGAGGCGCATGTGGTCATACAGCGCTTATGTTTTCACTCTTCACAGACAACCTTCTGTTGGCCTTGACTCAGATTCATTCAATCTGCCATCTTCCAGTGACTGCCTAAATTGTGCTGAAGGAAAAATGCATCGTTTCCCCTTCAGCACAAGAGATTCCATCACCTCAGACTCGCTTGATATTGTGCATGAAAATGTGATGGGACCCTTTATCCAAGACTTTCTTGGCAGGATTTGTTGTGTGTTGTGCTTGACTGATGAATTTTCTTGTTTTTTGGTGTTTTCTCTTTACCACAAAAGCAACGTCACTAACTCCCTTGATTGCTGGCTTCCTCAGGCTGATCATACTTTTAAATGAGGCCTCTGTGATTCTTGGTGAGGCTATGGTGTAGATTTTTTCAACCCCAGTTCTTGATTTCTTGAGTCTCGTGGTGTCCGTAAAGAGCCCTCGGCTCCGTACATACCCCAAAAAATGGTGTGTCTAAATGCCGGAACCGTACGCTTACCAAAAACACTTCTCTCTCCATTCAACCTCAATACACTCTTCCCTTTGTTTCCTTGTCTTACAGGTTTTGGGTGTGGAGCCACATTTCCCATGGCCAAATCACTTGTCACGTCACTCCCTTTGAACTCTGGACCATTTTTTGTGCTGAATCATGTCTTGCTCATGTCTAAAACTCTACTGCCGCTGTCTGGATTCCTGATGAGCATCGTGAAGGAAAATTGTCTCCTTACGGCCATCTCTGTGTCTTTCTTGGTGTGTCAGCATTTTCCAAGGTCTGGCGCTAATGGGACCGTACCCGTCGCCACATCATTGAGTCCTATGGTGCCCCATATTTTTAGGGTGTGTTTGAGCACGACTTATCTAATCTTACCTCTGTCCTCTCTTGTCCTTCTCTCTCATCTTGGGAGAGTTTCTATGCCAACTACGTCCACAGATTGGGCCACTCAAGGAAAATGCATAGAGGTTGAGGCCTCTTCTCCCTCTGCTGGCACTCCTCCTTTCACACCTCCTCCTCTCTCCCACGTTCCTTCTCTCGTCACATCTCCAGCCTCTGGTGTGCTTTCTTCCTCTTCCCAACCACTCCTCTTGGCATCACCACCTCGTTCCCTATACCTCCTGGGCAGCCACTTGCCGTGTCTCTTACATCTTCTCCCTTGTCGTCTGTCTCGTCTCCTATGTCCTATTCTCTCCATTCATGTGTCTCTGGTTCCTGCCTTTGTTTTTGCACCTCTGTGCGGCTCACCAAGTCACCATATGTATGAGGTGGATGCTTGCGTGCTCTCCCCTCCTAGACTCAGCCACACATGATCCCCTCACAGGACTCTACCTCCTCTCATGAACTCAATCTCAATTCCTCACCCTCTTCACCTCGGAAGGTCCCTATGCTCCCCTTGGTGTTATGGCTTCTGGAGATTCTGGAGAATGTGCTATTAGCTTCATCGTGGTAGCCTCCTCTTGTCCTGATGTGACTGTTGTCATAAAGCACAGCACTGATTCCAGCACTGTTCTTCAAATACTCCCTCATTGGACATGATTTGTACCATGCTTTCAACATGTCTGTCACTGTGTATGTTCAGGTGCTTCCTACGATTCCACTGCAACTTGTCTTGCTTCAAACAGATGAGTAATGAGTATGATAGGGATGGGTTTCTTACAAGCCATGAATCCACGATCCCAAAAGAACTACAAGTGTCGAGCTACTACAAACAAGAGCTCAACGCGTGAGTCTCACTAGTCAAGAGTCATCCACTGGCCAGCGAGCCAGGCTTGCCGGCACGTCATTCTTGATCGAGGGAGAAATTCCCTTGTACCTTGTGAATCGGCCAGCTAGTCCACGCCCTGCCACACACTCAGCACAAGGACAATGCCACAAGCTGCCCTAGGACTAATGCAGGTTCCGAAGGTATCTGTGCATTCAAGACCAATTAAATGCGGAGGAAGCATCTAGGTTCTCAAGTGAATGTAGCTGGAGACGGCTTTAGGATGGAGGCTGAGGCAATGCTGCCAGAGGGAGGCGAGCGCATGAGGACGCCGAGGAAAACACTGATGTTGGTCCGGCATGTCATGGATGCTCAGCGTGTGTTTCCTCCACTCTCTAGGTCAGCATGCCCTGCGTACTCAGGTCCAGATGGGAGGGAAGATGTATGTAGATAGGATTAACACGTCCCCTTGGATATGAGTGCGGCAGGGATGCAGCCAAGGTGCTCCAGTTGGGGATGAATTGCAGATGGAGGGAGTACCTTGGTGAGAAAATTGGCCAGCTAAGTATCTCCACTAATAGGAAAAACTTGCACGACGCCTGCTTCCACCGCTTTCCGCACAATGGTATTATATGCTGATGTGCTTTGTGCGAGGATGCAACACACCATCATTTGCAGCAATGCAATGTGGGACGGAGCTGTTGATGTGGACTGCCACATCACGTGGATGCAATCCCAATTCCGCAAGCAGACGTGCCAGCCAGATGCATTCACATGAATCTCCACCCAATGCCATGTACTCAACTTGAGCCACACTATGTGCAACACATGACTGCTTGGCACTAATGCCACGACACAGTAGTATTCCACACACAAAACACATAGCCGTCCCGACTGCGCCCCACAATCATGTGCATAGTCACTGTCACAATACCCATCTAACAAGGGACTCGCAGAAGGGGCAAAGACCAAGCCAAGCTCAGCAGTGTCCATCACATTGCAAATCAAATGCAACAGTGATTTAAGATGCATGCTGCATGGCTGTTGACTGAACTGTGCCAACACATTGATGGTGCATGCAATGTCATGACGTGTGGTGGAAGCGAGGTGTGAGAGGCTGCCAGTGACTTGCCTATACAAAGTTGGGTCACATTCTGGTCCATAACATGTGGTGTTCAAATCCAGTTTGTATGCGTACACTTCAGGGCTCATTGGTGAATGATTTCGTGGCAAATTCTGTACCAGGTGCTGAAAGCGTGTCGTGAGATGTGCAAGGAACCGTCCTTGGTCTAGGCTGAGAGTGCGTGCAGTTCTGTCTCAGGTAATAGTCATGCCCAGGAAGTTGGTCGCCTCACCAAGGTTGGTCATGCTGTATAATGTGGTGAGCAGTGACTTTGTATCCAAGATGAGAGAGAGAGAGAGAGAGAGAGAGAGAGAGATAGAGAGAGAGAGAGGGGAGGGGGTAANTCGTGAGATGTGCAAGGAACCGTCCTTGGTCTAGGCTGAGAGTGCGTGCAGTTCTGTCTCAGGTAATAGTCATGCCCAGGAAGTTGGTCGCCTCACCAAGGTTGGTCATGCTGTATAATGTGGTGAGCAGTGACTTTGTATCCAAGATGAGAGAGAGAGAGAGAGAGAGAGAGAGAGAGATAGAGAGAGAGAGAGGGGAGGGGGTAACAGAATGAGTAAATCATCCACATAGACTAGCAAGGCCACTGGAAGATCCTGCTCCCAGCGCAAGAAAGGAGGGATCACTCAGACTTTGGATGAACCCTCCTAAATTGAGCGTATGTATGATCTCATTGTTCCAACATCGAGGAGCTTACTTGAGCCCATAGAGAGTTTTGTGCAGTAGCCATACACAGTCTGTGCCATCGTCGAAGCCCTCTGGCTGTTTGACATACAGTTTTTCCTCTAATGGGCCATTGAAAAAGGTTTTCTTGACATCGACTTGATGTGTTTCCCAGTCTTTGTGTGCTGCTACCACCAACTGTAGTCGGCTAGTTCCGTATCTCCCAACCGGAGCATAGCTATCTGTGAAATCCTGTCCTAGTATTTGGTAGAAATCCTTCGCCACCAGCCTGGCCTTGTAGTTTTCAATGAGTCCGGCCAGATTGCTTTTGAGCTTGAATACCCATTTTGCATCAATGTCTTTACACCCAGGTGGCAGAGGGATCAGTTTGAGTACTTCATGCTCCAGCAGGGCATTCAATTCAACAGCCATGGCTTTGTCCCACTCAGTAGCATCAGCACGCCCCCTTGTCACTGCAAGTGTTTGTAGCTCCACCATAGTATGATCCACATTTGCTGGTCCAACTGTGTGATGAAAATGCTCGTATTCTACACAAAGATTGCATAGAGCGTATTGCATAGGTGCGGGTGATGCCGTCTTCACTTCCTCTGTGTTTTGGTGAGATGCTTGACTGTGTAACCCTGGGGGTGTGTGTGGGCTGCTAGAGTCAAGACTCATCATGTCAGAGGGTGCTCAAGGTTCTGTGAGCAGAAATGATGACACCTTAGACTCCCTTTCATCATCTGTAGTCCTTGAGAGAGAGGAGGACGTGTGAGGGACAATTATAGGAACACTCACATAGTCCGTGTACTGGTCAGGGATGGTGATGTGTGGGATGTGACGTTGTGTGCAGAACGGCTTTTAGGATGTGTTCTAGGAAGGAGGTGTCCCTACTCTTAGTGAAGTTGTGGTTCATGGGGTTCCACAATCTCCATGCTTTGGATGCATGTGAAATCCCTACGAAGACGTACCACCTTCCTTGTGGGCTGATTTTGTGGTCCCTTTGTGGCTACGCAAGCCAGAAACAGGCCATTGTACTTAACACTCTTGCTCGTATCAGGTCAGTTTTTTTCTTGAACCATCTGTAACGAGCCGGAACCTCAAGCTCCTGCTCTGAATTCATCATCGGAGTTTGCAGAATGGCATTCTCAGTCTGCGTCACGGGGTTCTCCCCCCTCTCCAAACTGAGAAGCAATCATCATCAACGACCCATAGCAGGGAGACTCGAACATTTTGAGTCTCCGAAGGCCCATATCCGCTGTTAACCTTACCCCTGGTTTTGGGACCCAAACCGGGGGTTTTTACCTCAACTCGTGTGTTTGGAGGAGTTGTTCCGTTAATTTATATCAGATTTCATCGCAAACAAACTTTGATTTATGTTTTTGATATTCTGGCGCAAAATCATCGCGTGAGAGGCACGCTGGCAATTTCGTGTCACGACACTCTTGCATCTCTTATCTCACGTCCCTCGTCCCCCTCCCTTGTCCTCGCTCACTTCCTCGCAAGGAGGGCAAGCGCGGATGAAGGCACGAGGCCATGGGGCCTCGCCTTCGAGGCCCTCGTAGCTCCTCAGCCACCAATCCGGTTGAGGCTGCGATTGGCGGCTGGCGGCTAGCCGGCTGGTGGCCGGCCGCCAGCTGCCCAGCCAGCTGGCACCCAACTGGTCAGCGGCCAGCCCTCGCTGACGCGAGGGGTAGTGTGCAACCACCCCTCGCTTCAGCAAGGAGGGAGGGCCAAACCTGCCCTCCCGCTACATTCCTTCCCACTTGTTATGAACCGTCTCGGTTCATTGACAACAAGCAGGAGTGCCAGAAAACGAGTCATCAACATTGCAAAAGAAAACAAACAATTTTAATCACCAGCTAAACATAAACGCGTGCACGGCACTTGACCTAAGCTGCAGCTTATCGGTTAGCATGGCTAGTGGCCTCCCACCTTTAGGCGGGAGCGTCTGCGCGAAAACCATGTTGAGCGTCCACAACCTCATATGGCTGCTGTCCATGAATACCGCCCAGCTAGAATGTTGTTCACTAATGTTGCGTTCAGGTGGTGCTTCCTGCCACACGTCGGTCTATGCGAGCAGCCAGCTCGCTCTAACACTCATTGACCACTCCTGTGGGAAACCCAGATTTGGACTCCCATCAGTTATGTTCAGGTCTACATCCGGCTCAATGAACGAGGTATTCCCTGACAACTCGTGACCAGAGAGTTTGCTCTCTGTGCTGGAGTAGGCAAAGGCCCTCGTATTGGCCGTCGGCAGCAAGGTCTACCGCCAGTGGTTGAACTGTTCCTTCTGCCGTGTATGGAGCTTGCAGGCTCACATGAAACACGCCATGCATCTTCATACTTGGCAGAAGCAGCAATTGGTATGCCATTGGCCTGATGCGTGTAATGATGGGAGATCGCCCAATCTACTTTGCTAGAAGTTTTTGCGCCCCTGGCGATTTCAGCCGAAGGTTGTTAGGTGGTAAGTAGCACTTTGTCGCCGATTTCAAATGGGACCTCATGGCAATTTCTTTTGGCAAATGCCTTTTGTTGCTGTCAATCCGCTTGAAGGTGACCCTTTGTCTACTATACCAAGGAGTCAATGCGCTCAACAAAGGCTTCAGCAGAAGGAACGTGTCCTTGCGTACTCCCACTCTTCACCAATGAAGAGGGAACCACTGGATGCTGACCACTGTTCAACACAAATGGTGTGAACTGAGTGGACTCATTCAACGAGTTTTTCAGTGCAAACTCTGTAGGTGCTAGGAATTCGTCTTCATCATCTATGGCAGGCTCCACATACATGCAGAGTATTTGCTCCAGAGTGCGGTTTATGCGCTTTTTATGTCCATCGGTTTGAGGATGAAATATTGTCAATATTTGGGACTCGCTACCAAATTTTTTGTGCATCTTTTGCCAGAACTTACCAGCAAGTTTTCTATCTCGATCAGAGATAATGCGCAGCGGCAAGCCATGGTACTTCACAACACCCTCTAAGAAGAGACAAACGGTCTCTTCAACATTGACGTCTGTGGTTGTAGGAATGAAATGTGTCATCTTTTCAAGAAGTTCCACAAGCACTAACATTGCATCATGGTCACGGGCCGTGTCCGGAAGACCAGTAATGAAGTCCATACAGACACACTCCCAGGGTGTCCTAGGGATGGGAAGTTGTTGGAGGGGTCCAGCGGACTTTCTGTTACTAGCCTTATTCTGAAGACATGGGTCGCATATCATGCAATACCTACGTATATCAACACCCCATCCTGGCCACCAATAGTGGTCCGAGAGTGATTGTCCGGTCCTTTGCAGTCCCACATGGCCTGCCATCGGCAGATTGTGGAATTGGGCGATAACCTTCGCTCAAAGGTCTCCCGAATTCGGCACAATAACTTGTGCTCTGTGCCCAAAAAATTCCTACAGCTTCCACCAATCTGTACTTAACCAGATTTTGAGAGTCTTGGACCCAAGAATCCACACAGTATCCCATCCACATTCTGTTTACAAAACCGTTATAGTGGATAGTCTCTCATGGTGGTTGTCGCAGAGGTACAGGGATTCATGTGTTTGCACTGTTACTGTTGCAATGGCCATAAAATACCCACCGACTTTGGTTGTTGCTTTAACTTCCGGAGGCTGTCGGCTCAGTGGATCAGCCACATTGATGCGTCCTTGTTGATATTCCCAAGTGAATGAGAATCGACTCAAGTATTTACTCCAACGCGCCTGACGCCGAGACAGGTTTGGTTGCATTTGGAAAAACACCAATGGGTTGTGTTCAGTCACGACCGTCACACCGCCTTTAGCACCCTCGAGGTAGCAACGCCACATTTTGAAAGCATGTATTACTGTAAGGAGATCTTGATCCCCAGTTGTGTATCGTGTTTCTGTGGGTATGATCTTTTGGCTCTCATACGCAACTGGATAACCGTTCTGCATGAGGACTGCCTCGAGTCCTACTACCGATGCATCACATTGCACCTCCCACGGTTGTGATGGATCCAAAAGAGCTAAGACGAGTACTGTGGATAGGAGCTCCTTGACTTCGAGAAAAGCGTTCTAGCAGTCAGGTGTCCATTCCCAATGAACCTCTTTTTACGTGAGCTTGGTTAGCAGAGCTACCAGTGTCAAGAACCCTTGCATGAACCGTCAAAAGCAATTAGCAAGGACAAGGAAAGACCTAACTTTCCTAACATTTTCTGGGCGCAGCCGCTTCACCATGGCTTGGACCTTTCATGGGTCAACACGGATGCTTTCCTTGCCGACAATGTGTCTAAAGTATTCGAGCTTGTCTTGTGAAAAACTTGCACTTGCTCACATTTGCATAGAACTTCTGTTCCCAAAGGATCGTAAGGACTTTGCGCAGATGTTCTATGTGATCTTCCAATGATTTGGAGAAAACCAGGATATTGAATAGGTAGACCAAGACAAACTGGCCGGGTTGCTTGGCAAACATTTGGTTCATTTCTCTTTGGAAGGTTTCCAGGCCGTTCCTTAGCCCGAAGCACAAAACCAGGAATTGATAGTATCCCATATGCATTCAAAACGTTGTTTTGGGAACATCGGCTTCTGTAATGGGAATTTGATGGTACCTCTGAGATAAATCCAAGGAAAAAACATTTTCCCCCCTTGGAGTCGGTCAAACAGGTCCTTCATCTACGGAAAGGAGAATCGATTCTTTGCCGTCGACTTGTTTAGCGCCAGTAGTCCATACACATGCATAAACCACCATCCTTGGTGCACCGTATGGGGGCTACTCAGCCCTATCCACCCTTTTGCAAGGTATTCCTTCATTTGGTGTTCTGCCTCTTGCCTTTCTATTGGACTAAGGCAATACATGGGTCTAAATAGAGGAGTTGCCGCTAGTTGGAGTGGAATTGTGTGGCACATGTGCCGTTCTGGTGGAAAACCATTCGGTGGGTCTTGGAATACGTCTGTGAAATCCGCCAATTGAGATTTTATCTCTTGTGGCGTTTCCTCCTTCATGTTTTCCTCTAGTTTTTTAAGCTGAGCCAAGGTGTATCGACAACCTTGTCAAATACGCCTCCTGACTTGCATCATAGAGAAGCTGGTATAGAATTTTAGTCGGGTTGGTGACAGTTTCGTACTTGGAACCAAAGCAAAGCGGTGTCGTCCTTTTCGAAGGATCAATCGCTTCAATTTTGAGCACATCAGAGCCTTGTTTTTGCATAGGTAGGGATTGTCGAGCACCACGTCAAACGGGTCTAGAAGGTTAAGTGCCTTCAACGTCACGCTCTTTGTGTACCCTTGAATGTAAAACTTTACTTTACATGTACCAATCACGGATACCATATTGTTGTCAACAACGACAACTGCATCATTAGATGGCTCGTACTTCAAGCACACCTTCTGTGTGAAGCCGAGGCTAACAAAAGAGTCATCCCCTCCAGTGTCAACCAGCACGTTCACTAGGACACCGGCCAGGTGTCCTTTGAATTGCATCGTCATGTTGCATCCGCTCTTGCGAGTAAAGAGGCTAAGTGATGGCAAGCCAAGTTTGTGGTAAACACAAAATCGATACGGCGGGCGCCGCAACTCCGACGATTCACCCACTCGAGGCCACAACTTATGGACATGGGTGAATTCGGCTAGCACTTTCTACTCTTCGAATTTGTCTAGGTCAAAATCATGCACAAAGGGTACCACAAACGTGATTGACCATTTCATTTTTAGGACATTTGCTTCAATCAGTGCGTCCAAGAGTTCATGCGTAGTGGATGGTGTTGCCACCACTAAGCAGGTTATGTCATGCATCTTGTCCGGTGATGCAAGATTAAGTGGGCAATGTCGATCAACAAGTATAGAGTGAGGTTCAATGAGAGGGAAGAAAACAACAAAGAAGTTTGAACTCGTAAAATTTTCAAGTTATTTTACATCCTCATCTGAAAACATGAATCTAGACTCCAGGCTCACACTTACCCCTAAGTGGTTCCCAGTAACGTCACTCAGGGATGGGGAAAAGCCCGCGCCACGGCATTGTCCATTTGCGCAGCGGTGTCCATTGTCGCGCCCGCGGCCTTGTCCACGGCCCTGTTTCTGGCCTCCTGTTGCGGTATCCCCATGAGGTGCTGCGGTTGCATCCAACGCTGCGGCCTCCTGTCCACCACTAGCAGCCTTTGGGCACTAAGCCTTGAAGTGTCCAGGGTGCATGCAGTTTTGGCACAGTCCCTCGTAGAAGGCTGTGCTGCGACGCTCGGGCACCGCTTGCAGCTCGTCATTATCGCGGCCACGCTTGTGGTTGGGGGGCTTGTTCCCACCAGTCCTCTTGGCTGGGGGGTTTGAAGGCTGCTTGCCCTTGACCTCGCCCCGCTGCCCGGCTGTCCCTCTACCCCTGCAGCATCCATGTGAGCATTGCGGTCTTGTTGTGTACGCACGTTCAGCCGTGCATCCGAGTAGTGCTTCTGGTTCACCAAACACACTTCGCTCATGTAGTCTCGTAATACCCTCTAGCTTGTCCAAGCTTTGTTCGTTGTCGTGGTGGTCTTGTCCTTAAGCTTCTTGCTAGTGGTCGTGGTGGTCTTGTCCTTAAGCTTCTCGCTGACAAGACCATCGTGCAAGTACTCTAGTCGTAAGCACTCTGGATACTTGAAGGTCTTGGTCTCGTCGTTCTTGGTGAAGCTTTCAGCTTCCTCAATGAGCGCGATCAACTCGCTCGAGTAGGCCTCAAGCGATCTATCCAGCTTCCTAAAGTCCTTGATCTTGTGGAAGGCGCACTGCGCCTCCTCACGTTGGGTACACTTTTTATCCATGATTGCACAGAAGGCTTCCCACGGCATGGGTTGTCCCTCAAGGTATGGCCTCTGCGCACTCTACTCCTTGATCACAAACTAGAAGAGCTTGTCTTCAAGCCGCGTCGTGGCAAGATTGCCCCACTGAGTGAGTGGAACCTTGTGGATGCGTAGGATGTACTCCATACGGTTCAGCCAATCGGTCAGCTTTACGTCCTTCTAGAAGATCTCCACACTGTGGAGAAAGGATGTGTTCATGGACGACCCCGAGGTCATCGAGGTAGGCGGGTCCTCGCTGCCACTAGCGGTGGTATCAGCACCCATGGCACGTTGCAATCGTTGCTGCATACGCGCCTGGGTCACGCTTTACAACGCCTTGTCAAGGTTATCATATTGGTGGGTTGCCTCATCAGCGGCCAAACGCTACAGTTGGCGATCACGGTTTAGATTCGTGGTGCTTTGTCCAACGTGGGCCAGTAGGTTGGCGTGCGCAAAATTCAGCTCTGATGTTGTCAGAGTGCCATCGATTTCCTCAAGGGCATCGTGTTTTCCTTGTACCTTCACCCACTACGGGAGGGTACGGTTCGAGTACACCCCTCCAAGGAGCCCCATCTTTTAGAGGAAGCTGTTGTCGGTAATGACGCTTGAGTGGAAGTGGGTTTTCCCCATCGCCGTCACGTCGTACGAAGGGGGGTCCGTCCCCATTCCTCTGTTTGGTGTTGCCTTTGCACTGTCGGTGCCGACCTTGAGTCGGCCCATTGCCTCAGCAGCCAACTCAAGAAGCCTTCAGTGATCATTGCGAATTGCCTTCGCAGCGACGTTGTCTGGCTCGTTCTCGTAGGAACTTCCAGCATGGCTACTTTCGGCGCATTTGCTGCTCTTGGCAGCCTCGCTCCCGTTGACATCTTTAGACGATTCAGCGAGCATCTTGCCCTTCTTAAGCGACGGACTTGAGATCGCCGCACGACGATGGCGATGATCGCGATCCTCGTTGCCTTCGCCATCTCCTGCGTCGTGCTCTTTGTCGGGGTCCACGCCTGGGTGGTCCTCCTCGAGCGCATCATCTGTCACATGGAGGTTGCCCACGTGCTAGTCAACGTGCTTATTGAGCACTTTCCCAGCTTTCGCACTCTTCTCGGCGTCGCCAAAGTTGGCGACGGTTGCCTTCGGCGGTACGGTTGCCTTTGGTTTGGCAACCGTGCTTGCGACGGCGGCTCCCAAAGTTTGGAGTCCACCAAGGGCGTGTGGTGATGCCCTTGCCACCTTGCCCTTGTTGGCCTTGGACGTTCCGGCCATCTCGTTGCCGGTGCAACTAGCACGTGAAGGCGATGTGAGGATCACCCTACAACGTCGAGCAAGTGTCACCTCCTAAGTGAACTTGCTCTCACAATCAGTGAGGTAATAAAAAAACTACTTCTTTTTTCCTAGGCTGCCACGGTCCACACAATCTCGTGGTAGAAAAACAATGTTTTCTACGTCGCCATGGTTGACACAAGTGTGTGGAGTACAACTAGGCTCCTAAACCGTGACTCACGGCACTAGACAACCTAACATATATCAGAAAACAGAAAACAATAGAAGGGTGTAACACCTACTCCAAGAGAGTGAGGAACACTTACTAGTGTAAAGGAGGGAGAGGAAACTACTACACTTGAATGTCCCTCTTCTCACTCTTCTTTCACAATTTTTATCTTGTTCTTGTCCTCTGGTCCTCCTTGGCCTCCTCTTGATTTTTTTTGTTGATGCCTCTTGCGCCTCCTTGGAGGCGGCTCTCGTGCACCCCACGGCGGTTGAGAGGCTTCCAAAAGAAATCCTTGGGCCTCCTTTTTTCTCCCTCTTGGCGTCTCAGGTCATGAGAGCCTCTGGTCTTGGGAAGAAGTGCTTCCCCAATTTTTGGTTGAATGGGTTTTGAAGGAGCCTTGACAACGGAGAAGATTTGGTAGTTTTTTGGAGGTCGGAACTCCCCATCCCGTCCCATAAAAATCATCTTAGCCCCCTAGAAGTGAGGAGGGCCTGGAGGGAATAGGCTTCATCAAGTAGAGCTATTTTCCAGCTCTCTAACGCACTTTACGGCACTTCAATCGGTGAAGTGTAGACGCCGTATCCCTTTCTGGCGTTTCTGCTGCTGCATGCAGCTGCCGACGGCATTTTGTATCACTTGTAGCCATTGTTTCCGTCGCACCCTTGGTTGCAGGGGTCGTTTGGATCTGAGAACCACTGTAACGGGCCAGAACCACCAGCTCCTGCTCAGAAGTCGTCATTGGAGTTTGCAAAACGGCATTCTCAGTCCGCGTCAGGGGTTTTCCCCCCTCACAGAGTTGAGGAGCCATCGTCATCAACGACCCAGAGTAGGGAGACTCGAATACATTGAGTCTCCAGAGGCCCATTTTCATTTTTAACCTTACTCCTGGTTTTCGGACCCAAACTGAGGATTTTTACCTCAAACTTGTGCATCCGCACGAGTTGTTCCGTTGTTTTATGTTGAAATTTGTCGCAAACAAACATTGATTTATGTTCTTTACGTTCTGGTGCGAAATCGTCGCATGCGAGGCACGCTGACGATTTCGTGCCAGGACTCTCTCACATCTCTTGTCTCTCGTCCCTCATCCCCCTCCCTAATCCTTGCTCGGTCGCTCATGAGGAGGGTGAGCAAGGACGAAGGCACGAGGCCACAAGGCCTCGCCCTCGAGGCCCTTGTGGCCCCTCAGCCGCCGATCCAGCTGAGGCCGCGATTGGCAGCTGGCGGCTGGCCGGCTGGTGGCCGGCCACCAGCTGCCTAGCCGGCCTGCAGCCGACTGGCCGGTGGCCGGCAAAGTGCTGGCAACCGGCCAGCCCTTGCTGACGCAAGAGGTGGTGTGCAACCACCCCTTGCTTCAGCAAGGAGGGAGGGCCGAACCGGCCCTCCAGCTACACCATCTCTCCCATGGTGTGACTGACTTAGGCAAAGGCCCTTGAGGAATTCTGTTCCACACCCAGGTTACATACTTGACAGCTTCCCCGTAAGCCGAAGGGCTGACCTGACTCATCCAGCAGTGTTGGCAGGGCATCACCTAGATTCCCTTGCCACCTTTTTGCCACACCATTTTCTCATGGTGTGTAGGATGCTGTGGTTTGGTGTTCTATACCTTTGGGCTTCAGTTCTGCAGTTAGAGTACCCATGAATTCTCCTCCTCTTTCAGCACGCAGCTTTAGCGTCTTGCACCCAGTCTGGCATTCAGCAAGAGGAATCCACTCAGCAATGGCTTGTTGTGTATCCGCCTTGGATTTAAGCACAAAGGTCCAGCAAAACCTACTGAAGTCTTCCTTTAGTATCAGTATGTATTGAGACACTGGTATGGTCCTATCAAATCTGCACGTACGAGTTTGAGGGGTGCCTTGCATACCTTGTCTGACCTGGGAAAATTCTGCCTGTGTGCCTTACCCTCTTGAAACTTGAGACGTGCATCTCTTTTAAGATGATGTAAACAATTCGTTGAAAGCATTCCAGGTGTAGGGATGTGTTTGATCATGTCAGCAACAAGTTCTTTGTTGATGTGTGCCAGTCAGCAGTGCATTAAGTCTGTGTGCTTGGCATTAGTAGCTGTTATGACATGTGTTTGTGGTCGATGTAACTGCGTCTTCACCAGTGGGAAGAGATTTAGACGATGCAACATGTCAGCATGTAGGGGGCCATCAGCCAACAGTGCACCAGCAGCATCAAATAACATGCAGCATTCCTTTTGCAAGAGTGTGGACATGTTGGCTTGGATATCCAAGGGACCCCCTGGGAGCAAGTTCACTTCTAACTTAGGCACATTCAAGATACCGGTAAACCATAGTACCCCACCGGGAGTTTGCAAGCCATGGTACCCACACCCTCTACTGTGAGTACCTCCCCAGACCTTGTTTTCACACCTTCAACATCATGCTCAACAACTAACGGCACAAAATGCTGGCGGTGTGGTGACATGTGATGTGATGCCACAATGTCGAACAACCATTCCTGCATAGGGAGTGTGTGCGATGTAGTGACATGAATGTGTGCTAGTCGCTGACTTGACGACTGTGGCATGGTTGTTGGTTATGGGGGCTGCAGCTCCATGGGTGCCACCCAGCCACCTGCTGGCAGTACTGCTGTAGGCTGCTGTGACTCAGCCATCTGCGAGTTGGGAGGGTCAAGCTTGGTGGCATGTACAAGGGACCCTAGTGCATAGATGTTGGCCCTTGATACAACGGTTGGTCAACCGGCAGCTGCAGTGGTGCTGGCCAGTAGGCCACTCTTCCCAAGCACGAGGGAGCTCTTGACCCAGCGCTCGTTGGGATAGACCATGCCGGCGGCTACAGATGATGCACAGACTGTGGGTGCAACATAGGAGCGAGAAAATGCCACTGCTACTACTGCTACTGCTGCTGCTGCTGCTGCTGCTGGTGTGGGGTCATGATATGTTGTAATCCAGTGTATGCATGTCAGGAGTGACCATGCAGTCCACAATAGTTACAGGTACGTCCTCTTGCACCCCTGCCACGGCCGAGTCCTCCCCCCTTTTCTCCCGAAGCGGAAAGGTCGGATAGCATAGGACTTGTCATCCGGCAGCGCCCAGACCAGAGAATTCAATGCGTAAAGCAGAAACCGGTCCTCAGTCATGTCTGTTGGTGAAGCTAAATACAGCTCCTCTAATCCATTCTCTGCCAGCCACGCAAGGAAGAAGTCCTTCCAAGCAAGGAAGTCTCGCGTACCCAACGCAGGCGATTAGATCCTTGTGGGAATGAACTTTGTTGAGTTCCTCCCACATCATCGTGGTGGTACCGGCGCCACCACCAGTTCCTGTGGGGGAAACAGCACTAGCATTGCACCCGACCCTCCCGGATTGGATGCCGCCTGGATTACACTGTCAAGTAAGACCTAGGTAGCTGTGTGACCAAATATCCTGCTCTATTTGCGGCCCAAAAAACCTTTGGCAGCAATTTGTTTGGCCCACTTTGGGCCCAGTTTTATGCAGCAAGTCATAAGCTCGATTGCGATGCCATCAGGTACTCTAGGGATGTCAACAAGGCCTCATGGGACCTGCAAGAACAAAGTTTGGGTCTAGGCATCCCGCCATCACCTCTGAAGGTGAGATTTGCACAAGGGTTCTTCCTCTGTTGTACGTCTCCCACCAATGTGGGGTCTTTCCTTGCTTCTGCCGCCACTTCTGTCTGTTTGCAGCCTAGGGAAAGGATTTTGACATGCTCTTAGGAGGTGCATGGCTTGCTTTTGTGAATACTGCACCAATTTGCCGTCATGAGTGGCTTGGCCGCCGACGTTTTTCATAGGCACTGCCCAAATGATCAACTGTCTGGCCTGAATACCATGAGGTGCTTCCTACAATTCCATTTCGACTTGTCTTGCTTCAAATGGATTAGAAACAAGTATGATAAGGACGGGTTTTGCACTGGCCATGGATTGGCTGTCCCAAGAGAACTACAAGTGTTGAGGTACTACCAGCAAGAGCTCAACAAGTGAGTCTTGCTAGTTAAGAATCACCCACCGGCCAACAAGCGAGGCTCGTCGGCACGTCATTCTCAAGCGAGGGAAAAATGCCCTTGTACCTTGTAAATTGGCCAGCTAGTCCACACCCTGCCACACACTCAATGCAAGGACCATGTCACAAGCTAACCTAGGACTAATCTAGGTTCCAAAGGTATTTGTACAGTCAAGACCAAGTCAAGGTAATTGGAGATAGCTTCAGAATGGAAGCCGAGGCAATGCTGCCGGAGGAGGCAAGAACATGAGAGAAGCCAGGGAAATCACGGCTGTCAGTTCGGCGTGTCATAGATGCTCAGCGCGCGTTTCCTCCACTCTCTGGATCAGCATGCCCTGTGCACTCAGGTCCACATGGGAGGAAAACATTTACACAGAGGACTAATACATGTTGCCTGTTTCTTTTTCACCACTGGGCTCTCCCCTCTGCCTCCTCAGCCTAAGAAATTCTGTGAGGCATGAGATATTGTCGATTCCTCCCTCTTGAGAAGGCAATGCAAAAGGAGTTAGAGCTATGGCCAGATATGGGGTGCATGAGTCGGTGGCTCTTCCATCACGTTGAAAGACAATCTGTGCAAAGTGGGTCTACAACCAAAAACTGAAGCCTAATAGCTCAATGAAGGGATGAAGGAATCAAAACACCACCAAAGGGTTCTCACAAATCATTGGAGACAACTTTTGTGAGACCTTTTCTCTAGTTGGGTGCTACATGACCTCTCGGACCCTCCTCAGACTAGTAGTCCAACACAACTGCAAACTAGATCAGATGGACTTTAATAACACCTTCCTTCATGGTAGGCTTGAAAAACTAATTTCCATTATCTAAGTACCAAATTTCACTTATGTTGCCAAGGAAATGTGGCGTTTGTGCAAGGCCATGTATGGCCTCAAGCACCCACTATGTTGCTGGAACTAGGATATTGATCCACTCTAGAGAAAGGCGGATTCACTTGAGCATTATTGATCCATACATCTTCCTTAGCACACCCTCTACCCCTCTTGTGGCCATCCTTTTCTAATGCCAATGACCTCCTCATTGCATCCCACAATCCCACAGCTGTC
>SZWC01002204.1:168032-178542 GCA_023375785.1 Penium margaritaceum
CTAATTTCCATTATCTAAGTACCAAATTTCACTTATGTTGCCAAGGAAATGTGGCGTTTGTGCAAGGCCATGTATGGCCTCAAGCACCCACTATGTTGCTGGAACTAGGATATTGATCCACTCTAGAGAAAGGCGGATTCACTTGAGCATTATTGATCCATACATCTTCCTTAGCACACCCTCTACCCCTCTTGTGGCCATCCTTTTCTAATGCCAATGACCTCCTCATTGCATCCCACAATCCCACAGCTGTCCAGTCTGTTGAGGGTCCTATGCAATTTGCATACAAGATGAAAGATCAACTTGTGTTTTCCTGGGCATGGAGCTTCAGCATAAACATCAGCGGAGGATGCTACAGGCCTACCAGGCTACCTATGTACATAGCTCAGGGGGTTGCTTTGCATCCTTGCTCTCTAGAATAGCCACTGTCTCATCACTAATGAATAAAGAAATATGGTAACTACTGAATTCAGTAGATGTCTGTAAACCGGAGGAGGCGGATGTCACTGTTTTTCTACATGGTTTTGGCTCACAGTCATCACTAATCGTGCTGATGTGACGTTTCATGTCTCAGTTCTCTTAGTGCCCAAGGGATTGCCATCTTGAGGCCACATTCTGTGTTGCACTATATGCGCTCTCTGGACCGCGCATAGGACTGTACTTCAGAGAACATCACTCAGCCACAGTCAATGGCTTCACTGACTGTGATTGGGCGCATGGAACAAATGCATGGAGTCAGGCTTGGTTTTTCTTCTTGATTCGAGGCACTGCCGTCTCCTGGAAAGTGGAAAACAGAGATGTGTTTCATGGAGCATGAGCGAGGCTGAGTACATCGCACTCAGCTCATGAATATGCAAGCTAGTCTAACGGTGTTGTTTTCTGTGTCAGTTGCGTGAGCCTAGTCACTGCATCATTCTACCCAACATTCTACCCAACTCCTGCCTAGATTTGCACGTAAACTGATTACCACTGTGTTCCACCCTGTTCCTTCTAAGTTGTTCGTGAATGTGCAGAAATTTCTTGGCATGGTTAACAAAATTCATGTGCCAATTCTCTAGGGTCATTTTTCAGATTGTTTTGTTCCATAAATAGGAAACAGGGTGACTTTGGTTCTTTTCCGATGCTAAACTCCTCGTGAGTTCAGGTCTCAGTGCACGGTGAAGGTGTGCATGTGCCAAACCTCCCTGTGTGACTCGCCAAAGGAGGCTTGGCAAATGCGCCAAAGCGTGAGCCAAGCCTCTCTTGGCTCAAGCATGTCATTTTATCTTTGGCTTAGACAGTCTTAGAGGTGAGGGAACCAATGCTGCACCCTTGAGAAACCGTTAGGTATCTCTCTAGCAGAGGCTTTCAGTCCGGAGACTGTGCTTCATGTGCTTAAGCACACCAGTTTAGGTACCCATAGAGCATAAGCTCTATGGATGATGTGGGAGTAACACCCACTAACCCTCACCCCTAAGGGTACCTTCACCACAGGTCGTAACCCTGTGGTTGGAGGATCAAGCTCAGTTGTTACACTGTGGCTTGATGTACCCGCCCCCCCGAAATGTTAGGACAGTTGAACGAGATGTATTTGAGTTGTGGGTGAAGTGAAAGATACAGAGGGGAATGTTTTTTGTCGATTTTGCAAATTGAAGATAGTGTGGTGGGTTGTGTTATCATTTTGTGCAATGCCTTAGTATTTTTGTGCTGGTGTAGGCTATAGAGATGGATGTTAAGTTGGTCGTCAGATTTCTGAAGTATGAATC
Source organism: Penium margaritaceum (assembly GCA_023375785.1). Classification (NCBI taxonomy): domain Eukaryota; kingdom Viridiplantae; phylum Streptophyta; class Zygnematophyceae; order Desmidiales; family Peniaceae; genus Penium; species Penium margaritaceum. Next base: position 169,778 of record SZWC01002204.1, read on the forward strand.
TACACAGCATAGCTTTCGGGTCTCTCAAAGGTTTCTTGTTACTCATTGAGAGATCACATCTGAGGGTCCAGATTTCTCTGAAGGTAGTTGCTTGGAGAAGTTGCCACCAAGGGAAAGTAAGGGAGGGGTGGTGAAAGACAAAATTTGTGTCGATGTGTGAATGACACACACATAGACATCTCTCAGCTCAAGCATGTAATGCACCGTCCCGCCTTGGCGGCTCAAATTCAAGCATTCAAATTTGAGTGGTCGATTCCTCCACCTGCGCCGGACGGCGGAGGGCCGAACCAGATCACTCCGAATTTTCCAAGCCTATATATCCATCTGCCTCGTATCTGGAGTGGCCCATAGATCTGCCAAGGTCGTTCCGAATAGATGAAGAAAAAATCCCTCCGCAGATACCCATGCGAGTTTAGGTGGGAGTAGGGTATGCTATGAAAACCAAAGCACAAAGGTCATTGCCAAGAATGATGGCATGAACCATTCACACACTTAAAACATCAGCATACAGAGTCACTTTGTATGTGCATGCATTGCGTTGTTGACATTGTTTGGGATGTGTGGGTGGACAGATGGTCAAAGAGGGTTGACTTCCTCNTGGAGTGGCCCATAGATCTGCCAAGGTCGTTCCGAATAGATGAAGAAAAAATCCCTCCGCAGATACCCATGCGAGTTTAGGTGGGAGTAGGGTATGCTATGAAAACCAAAGCACAAAGGTCATTGCCAAGAATGATGGCATGAACCATTCACACACTTAAAACATCAGCATACAGAGTCACTTTGTATGTGCATGCATTGCGTTGTTGACATTGTTTGGGATGTGTGGGTGGACAGATGGTCAAAGAGGGTTGACTTCCTCATGGAGGTACTCAGCAGAGGTGCATCTAAATGCGTAGTGCATGCTGTTTGTCTTGCACGTCCACATGATCCCGATTGACCCTTGTTCCACTGTACTCTTTCCTTTTCCCAGCACCGTGCTCCACGTTCTAGTGTCTCTCTCTTACTCTATTCTTAAGACGTGGTTTTCAAGACTAGAAATCATGAAGGGACGTCAAAGTTGATGGTCATTTTTTTTATCCTCACACATGTGACATGGGGCATCCTCTTTCATTACACAAACATGCACACACACTCATGTGCAAGAGACTGCAAAGCATGGCTGCAACTAGATACATTCCATGCAAGAACAAGAACCCAGTGACACCAGCTTGTAGTCGTGTGCTTCACACATCTGGCCCATGGCCATACTTCGCATCTAATGCTAGTGAAACTATCGTGGTTGGGGCATGACCGCGGACACTTTAGGATTCCTTGGTCTGTTCTCCAAACATGCATGTGGATCCTGGGGTAGCTACATCATTGTTCGTGGGAGATGATCCTTAGGGGGCCACTGTGCTAGATTATTCTGTCAACGCGCGAGTACCCCTCCACCTCCTTGGTGTTTATCTAGTGGTCGGGCTTGACCCCCAGGTGGTGGCTTGACCTCCTTGCACGTTATGCGCAAGAGAGGTGCACATACATTGGTGTGCGTTTGACTTCCTCCCCACACGTGCTACGCATCTGGTTTGTTACGTGAACGTTTCCATGTAAAACGAGCATTCCATGGTGCTGTTGCCGCATGTGATCTCCCATGTCCTCATGCACTCTCACTCCCATACACTCACAAATCCTATTTTAAACTACCATACATTCATTGATTGAGGGGTTTATGATTGATGCTAGAAACATGGAGAGGTCAACATGTCTAAGCTATATGCCATATGATGTCAATGTTACGAGCACATTCCATCATTCTTCTCAACAAGCATTAGATATGGCGGATTCATTGTTTGGATGTTTGGAAACGGCGATGAAATTCTATGATGTGTGGATATTGTACCTTTATCAAGAAGGACACTTCACCAATCTACCTCTATTTCAGTCGTTCTTTTAGCACAACTGTATCCCTAGTGGGTCAAACAAAAACAATCATATCCCTAGTTCATGTCTGAACATAATTTTGACGTAAACATCACGTCGAAAAGATGTGATATGAATGTTGTGTTTGTGCAATAACGTCAGCATTTCTGCACACACACAAAAACCACAAAGCCGTCTATTGAGAGGTTTGGATGGGGGTTACGGAACTCTCCATGTGTTGAAAGGAAAACCGCAAGGTCTTGCTACCGCTGGGCCCAGCAGGTTTTCATAGAAAAGAAACCCAGAAACCAAATTCAATTCAATCTAGGGTTTTCAACATGGTTTGCATATAAAGGGGGATGTTTGCACACGGTAAAGAGGACCTTTTTTTTCTCGATCACAATCTGGGAAGGGAGCCACATCCCCATGACAAGTGAGCATGGCATGCTACATGAATTTCTCTACACACGCCTTTTCAACCAGGAGAGCGGCCGTAATCTTGTCTCTACATCGTGCAAAGACTAGGCGATTGTCTTGTCAAGGTTTTTTCTAGATGTATGGTTGGATGGAAACACCATACCCTACGGATATTGATGTTTAATGTTCAATATTGCTTGCATGGTTGAAACTCATTGAAAATATTCACACGTCAAAACTAAGACCTCGTACAAATGATTGATACATGAAAAAAATGAAACTTAAAGCATCACCATCCATGGTATATGCAAAATGTATCTTGTATTTTTTCATGATCATTCACCTTGGTTTGCTTTTCGAGGATGCTCGTGCAGCCCACACTAGGAGCGATGAGCGGAAGTGCAGCCCATCCACCACTCGAACGGCCACACTTAATGTTGGATGTTGGAATGCATAAAGCAGTGACTGGCCAGCCATTTTGCTGACCAATCAAAGCCATCGCAACTGGTTGGCAGTTCAAAGATTTGAGCGCCAGAAGCAAACACTGATTGACGGATTTTTTTGCAGCGAGTTACATCAATCGATCTTCACTATTTTCATGTGCTATAGAAATAATTGAAATGAAGATACTCATATGGCTCCATCGTCGAATATCCGGTTCCATTGGCCTTGTGGATGTCAAAATCATGGATCTACCGTTGTAACTCCACTAGTGAGTTTTCTTAAGGGCAGTCCGACCTAAGGGCCCTGGTCTGTCAAGCAGCCTGACTACAAGGCCCTTTTCTCTAATTCATCAACCATGGGGCCATGACAGCCGATCTCACCAACAATGGAGCCCTGGCGGCCAATCTCATCAACGAGGGGGCCCTTCAATTGTTTCCTGCGAGTCGGAATAGCACCGCATTGTAGAAGGAATGCATGCAAAGTCCAAAAGCGCGAAGCATCTCACTCGATCAGTACATTCCTGATCGCAACTGTAAAACGATTTACCAGACAGATAGGCGGTTCCCAGTGAGGTTCGAAGATCAAAATCATGTGTGTTTTTCAGTGAGTAATAGAGATGTAGGTTTTCCATGACCTGCTGGACAAAATGTACATTGTGTAATTCAGCTATGCCGATGAGCAGTGTCGAGAAAGTCCTTTGTAAGCGGGCAGTCATTGACCGGTAGCAACACCAGCCATCTCGAATCACAAAACAAGCCAGCGGGCCCTCCTGTCGGCTACCGCCTAAATACGGGCCTCGACGCTGATGCCTCGAGAAAGCGGGTCCTCCCATAGGGGGTAAGGAAGAACTCGGCCCCTGGGTCGATTTATCCTTTTCTTGATTGAATGAATAATGCAGACTCCTATCTGTCAAACATCAAGCGCACTAGGGTACATCCCTCTTTTTGGGGAAGACATCCAATCTCCCCCCCCAACCTGGGAACAAGAGGCCTAATTCGCCCCTACTACAAAAAAAACATGCATATACATATGTATATCCCCATTTGCCTCTGCCTCACAATAATTTAGCCTCGCTTGTCCCTTCCACACAGACAAGGGTTAAAGTTAAGAAAAACAACAATATAGCCCTATCATGTCCGAGAACGGACCATATCGATGTTGCATAGCATGCCAATTGGACATGCTGGCCCAACAAGAAAAAATCTCTTAAAAGAGGGGTTTGTGATTTTTTATAGGGTGGCTTGCGGGTAGTTTGCATAAGGGGGTCCAAGACTTCCCATGCTTCAAGAGCAACCTATTGGGCTCCGATATCGCGAGGCCTAGCATGTCTCTATGCAAAAAAAAAGCTAAAACTCTGGTAAAATAAAAGGGTGGTTTTGGGTACGGTTTGTTTCCCAATGAAGGGCAAAAATTTGAAAAACATTGTAAATCGGGAGTTTTTGACTCCCCATTCTTGGTGTGGGGCCGGAATCCCGGGCAAAGCTCCCTCCCCCCCCCCCCCCCCCCCCCCCCCCCCTCGTCCCGTGGCAGCCCATTGGACACCAGGTCCATCACTGACCTCAATCATAAGGGCCACAATCAGATTGGACCTGGTCCATGGGAGGATGGGCTACAAGAATTAGGAGGGGGACGAGGTGGCAGTTGACAAAGTGCCGACCGAGGGACGTCCGCTGGCACGTTTATTGACCGAATCCTTCCCCCTCCCCCAACCCTTAAATGCTATCGCATGTTGTAATGTAAGTCGTCTCCTTCCATTAGTACAGCTTACCGTGACCACTCGAACGTGTCCATGCTTAAGAAGATCCCCAATGCAAACCTAGCTGGCACCGGAGCACCGACGGGTGGTGATCCCATCCATGAGCAGCTGCCAGACAACTGCCACAATGTCTTGGATGCTTGCTAGGACACTCTCCAGATTGCTTGTAGTGCAAAGACTTTGCCTAGTGGATTGGCTTTTGATTCCAATATGCATGTTTTGTATTTTGTGTGCACTGATTGATGCTGGATCTATTTTTCTGACCTCTTGTAGCGTCGAGTTCAGGATTTTGCATGTCTAGGTTCAAATGGTGTTGCTTTTGTTTTAGGACAAACTAAAACTGCCGCGTGCGTCACTCGCCATAAGCTATGGCATGTTTTTATATTGTGTGGTTGTCAGGTGTCAATTTTCTCTCTATATTACAAATCTCTGATACCAAACACAAGCTTGGTGCTTTTGGGACCCCGCTCGTCATTACATCATTGAGTCTTGAGACGCTTGCTTCTTTGAGGCTCTCACCTATTGTGACCTATCCAGTATTTTTTCACTAGTCACTGACCACTTTCCCACCTGTGTGGCTTCCCAATGGATGGGGGAGTCTAAACCTACAGATGGGTCTGTCCAGGCCTCCTCACTCGTGGTCCGGTCTCCAGCTGATGACGATCCGGCCATAATTGATGTCGGTCCTGTGGCCTCGTCATCTCCCCCTTAGCATACCTGCTTCCGTGCTAGTGTTAGTTCCTCTTACTACACCTACTTTTATGCTAGTTTCAGTCCATTTTGGTTTCCCTGCTCCCGTGCCAGTGCCAGTCCCTTATGGGACACCTGTCTCTGTACCAGTGCCAATTTTCTTTCGCAAAGAACACCTCCGTGCCTATGCTTCCATGCCATACCTGGTCTCATGCCTGTGGCAGTCTCCCCAGTCACACCTGCTCCTCTGTCTACAGCTTTCCCGGTGTACAAGTCAGCACCTGTCCATTATCGTCATGCATCCTCTCCCATTCCCTACAAGCTTGTAGTCCCTACGGCTGTGGACCAGTTGGTTGTTGCGTAGCCGATGATGAGAGCCTTGGCTTCAGGCTAATCGCATGAGCTCAGTGGTCATTTTTGACACTTGGCCTTCGAGGCTCAGCGAACATGCGAATCTGCAGCCAGATACCCTAGTCACAGTGTTCAAAGTGGCAAGCCTCGCACGAAGGCCCTTGGCCTGAGTGTCCAAGCGGACTACACTGAGGTTCATCTAGCGTGCCCTATTGATCGTCATTTGGTCCCCCAAGAGTTCTCAATCGCTTGTGATGTTGTTGCTGACCTTGTCGTGGCCAGAATGAGTTTTGAGATGTGATTTTCAGCCATTTGGAGCTCCCCCTCGACGACGCCTGATCCAGGTACATTGAAGGAGGCACTCTCGGCTCAGGGTGCATACTTGTGGCACGCTTTTTGTGCAAATGAGCTAAGAACTATCCGTGAGCACGGTGTCTATGAGCTTGTCAATCTCCTGCCTCAGCAAAAGGTTGTACTGGCCAAGTGGGTCTTTCATATGAAGGTTAAGCCTGATGGCACACTAGATCGCTACAAGGCCCACTTGACGGCCAAGAGATTCTTAGAGGTTGAGAGTGTGGATTTAATTGACACCTTTGCACCCGTTGACCGCATGACCACCACTCGCGCTCAGTTTGGGATGATTTCTCAGAACAGTTGGGTGCTACACCGGATGGATGTGAACAGCACGTTCCTCCATGGCAACCTAGAGGAGGACATCTACATGGTCCAGCCACTCAATTTTGAGGACAAGATTTGGCACTTGCCCAAGGCCTCGTGCGACTTGAAACATTCATCCAAGTGCTAGAAATAGGAGATAACAGGCATACTAACACGTGCCAATTGTGTACAAAGTAACGCCAATGCGTCCTTTTTTCTCAAACAGACAGCTCAAAGATTCACTGTCATCTTGGTCTACATCAATGACCTCTTGATCGTGTCTTGCTTCAATGAAGACCGTGATTGAGGCCAAGACGGTCCTTCAAGTTGCCTACATGATGAAGGACCTTGGTCTTACAGTTTTTCTCCTCCGCATGGAGATCATTTATGATCGTAAGCCGTGGACACTTACTACGCCAGGCACGTTACACCTGTGAAAAATTGTTTGATGACCTCCTTGGTGTAGTTCCCACAGCCTCCAACCCCAGCACACCTCATGGACAGGATGCCGTGAAGGTGGATGATCCAACACAGCTCTAGAAGACAGTGGAAGTGACCTTGTACTTGCACCTCATTGGCTCTCTAAGGTACTTGGCCACGACCACATGACTCAACTTCGCCTCCGTCGTCAACCTCCTTGCACGGTTCTTGTAGAGCTCTTCACGTATTTGTGCGACTGGTGCAGCATGTAGTTTCCACTCCGTACCTCAGACTCTTCTTTCAACGGCAATGTTGGTGGTAGCCGACAACTACACAGATAGTGACTAGGCCATGAACCCTGATGGAAGCAATGGCGCAATGTACGTGTTCCTACTAGGTGGCACCGTTGTGTCGTGGTGCAACTGCATGGTTGCATCATACATAGCTCATCAGAGGCTTAGTATGCTGCGCTAGGGAATGGGGCTGCTGAGGCAGTGTGGCTACAATATCAGTTCCATAAGTTACATGAGTCTGAGCCTTGCATTGTTCTGTGATGTGACAACGTGAGTGCTCTTGCCGTGGAGAACCTTGGTGTGTTTCATGCATGCACGAAGCATAGTGCTATGGAGCATTATTTGGTGCATGATCTTGTGGAGCGTTAGGTGATCTCCGTCATCTAGGTCACTATGGATATGCGGCGATCTGACTTGTTGACCAAGGCATTGGCGCGTGGAAAGTTCATAGTGGTCATTCATTCTGTCAGGCTTTGCCCTTTCCCCAAGGGTGGCTGAGAGTGGGGTATGTGCATATTGACTGTTGAGCATCTTGTTTCACAATTGTGTCAGTTCTGCACGTGTGTGCACATGTGTACCATCGGGTCATAGGGATTGCTATGATGTGAGCCGTCTTGGTCTATTTGTATAGCTTACCGTGACCACTCGGTCGAGTCCATGCTCATGCAAATCCTTTAGGCGAACCTCGCTAGCACCGGAGCACCAATGGGTGGTGACTCCATCCACAAACAGCTACCACATAGGTGCCGTAACGTCTTGTCTCCTTGCTAGGGCACTTTCCAGATTTTCTACAATGCCCAGATGTTTCTCGGTGGACAAGATTTTGAGCCCGATTTGCATGTTTTGCATTTCATGGCCATCGATTGATTCTGGGCATATTCATGTGAAGTCTAGATTGAGATTCTGCATGTCTAGGTTTAGACGGTGCTGCATTCGGATGCCTCTACGCACAGCTACGGTCAAAACAATGGATTTGGGTCAATTTTAGGACAAAGTGACGTTGCCGCATGCGTCTCCCGCCGTACACAATACAAATGTTGCCGCGTGCATTGCAGCAATGTTTTTGCTATGCGCTTGTCATTTGTCATCTGTGTATGCATTACTAAGCTATTGGAGCTTATGAGACTTTGCGTGTCTCCCTAGCCCAAGCCATGTCGTTTCCTGCACCTACTTGTTGGCTAGTGCATCAGCTGACTAAACAGTGTCGCCACGTCACTGATTGCAAGGCGACGAAGCTTCTTAGCAGTATCTTACCGCAACCCTCCGTCGTGAAGGCCGCAACGGAGGGCAGTGATCCAGATTTGCATGGCCATTTTCACCATGCTCAAACAGCGATGCTTGTCGCTGCATGGGCATTGTGAAAATGGGTGGGCGGATGGGGTTTTTTGTTCCGGGAAAAGGGAGGAATGCGGCTTATTGTTATGAGGTTGGGGTATACGAGGGTTACGCATGACAACAGAGGGGGTAATCAGCATTTACCCTGTACATGGTCACTCCCGTCATTTACATGTATGCCCTGAACAGATGCATTGATTTTGATTTTGATTATGTATGAAGTGGGAAACTATGCGACAAGCCTGTCCGCAAGAGCTCGCAAATGATAAGGACATGCGTTTGCAAAAGCGACAAAGCAATCTGCGAAGAAACATGTGGGAATCAAAGGCAACGTGCCTGTAGCGGGAGGGCCAGTTCGGCCCTCCCACCTCGCGATAGCGAGGGGGTGGCTGCAAGCCACCCCTCGCTATCGCGAGGGCTGGCCGGTGGCCAGCCACCCGCTGGCTACCGGCCGGCCGGCGGCCGACCGGCTGGGTGGCCGGCGGCCGGTCAAGTGGCCGGCC
>SZWC01002204.1:196270-239238 GCA_023375785.1 Penium margaritaceum
AGAGAGAGAGAGAGAGAGAGAGAGAGAGAGGGAGAGAGAGAGAGAGAGAGAGAGAGAGAGAGAGAGACAGAGAGAGAGAGAGATTGAAAGATAGAGATAAGACACCCTTCTTTTCACTTTTGACGACGACACAAAAAAAAAAAAAAAAAATGGTCCTCAGAACACAATGCGGAACTGAGGCGCCTCTTTGCCGGCGGAGGGCAGGACCTCCCACTGGCAGGCCTCCAGCTCGTCGGACACGGGGCAGAAGCCGGCCAGCGTCATCTGCCCCTCCGCCTCCCTCCCTGGCACGGGCTGCGCCACGCCGAACTCGAACACGCTCAGACTCTCTGGCGCCTTAGGCTGGCCGCCCTTCCCTGCACCTGCCCCTCCCCCTGCCGCTGGAGCGGCCTCCTTTTCCGACGCCGCGGACGATTTCTCCTGCTTCCCCATGCTCGGGCCCGGGTATTGTTTGCCGGCTGGTGAGGGGAGAGCGAGCACAGACGCCGGGGCTCGACTGGGCGAAAGGGACCACTGTCGTGAGAAGTGGTTGAGCGCGGTCTGTTTATCTTTCGTGGCTGATGTCACAAGTAGGACAAGACGGTGGAGCGCAGGTGGAGCGCAAGTGTTCGCCGCCGACTGAGATGAGGGTGCAGCTGTGAAAGGTGCATTCGCAAGTGGAAATTCGCTTTGTGCGCGGTGTTCTTGTGCAAAACTAGCGGACGGGAGCAGCAGGCTCGCGGACACACAAAGCGGAGTGCTGAGGTGAGCCTGACACGTGTACCGCGGCTAGGTAGGGGTGGCCAAAAGTGGATTTGGATGGATCTGCAGAGAACTAAGGATGTGTTTGGGAGAGGTCGCATAGAATGGCAATTTGCAGTGTCAGTGTGAAGCTCAGGTTTTTGTGCAGGCCCTCCTTGAGCCTTTCTCTTTGGACTTCACTTTGACCATCCACGTCGAGCCACTCTAAGTTGTAATGATACACACTATATGGATGTCCGTCCTTCTGAAATGTTTTGCAGGTTTTGCGATGGGATGTTTTGTTCGCTTCGGTCCTAGCAAACCATCTTTTTCATGTTCGTCGCCTAGCCAGGAGTCGCTAGCACAAGTCCAATGTCATGTTCTCACATCGACCATAAAAAATGGCCCATAACCTGCATCCTATTTGCGATCACATTGTCGACGAGTCAATGCAGTCAACATGAGTTGGACCACGACCAACCAAACATGTCCTTTACCGGTCCATTAGTGTAACGCTAGTGCGCCACATAGCTTGAATAGGTCTTGGCATGTGGAGCAACGAATGGGATTACTGGAGGGTCAGAGACCCTCAAGTACCGTGGTTTTTGTCCAGTGGGCCGAGGCGTTCGTTTGCTATACTTGGTATCGGAGCAACGCGGTTTGACACCCAGTCTAGACACCAAGAGTGGGACCGTTCCTATGTGGAAGGAATGTAGCGTGAGTGTGCCGCATGGCTTGAACAGGTCATGGCCGGTGGGGCAATGGATGGGATGGCTTGAGGGTCGAAGACCCTCAAGTACCGCCGTTTCGGCCCCATGGGCTAAGCTTCCCGTCAGTTTACTACAATTAGCATAAGTTTGCAATCCTATGTGACCTCTTCCAAACATACTCTAAAACATGACACGGTGGGAGTGATAGACTTGGGTTAAATTGTCATGGGCAAAACATTCCGGACATCCACTTGCCCAAAGAGTTGATCCTGCCATATCCGCGAGCGGAAGCTTATGTCTGCCATATCTAGCACTTAAAAAGAGGACAAGGTCTCCAGGTCCCTTGCAATGCTCGATCGGCCACATGTGTTGCTAATCAAGCATGGGGGAAAGGGTCATCACACTATTGCTTGATCGCCACTCATGCTCCCTCACAAGATAGCAATTGGGCGATGACCCTCCACCTTTTTTTTGGATTGGTTGCTACTGCGCAAAAACTAGCTTTTTTTTTCCTTTATTTGCGCGCAACCCCTCCCAATGAACAATGCAAAACAAGTTCAAACCCTATCCTGAACTACATTCTTGGTTAAGGGTTCCGTTTTTGTGTCGACACGTGCTGAGCCCCGCGATAGCGGGGCCTAGCGGGTTCCCTTTAAACAAATGGGTTGTCTTCGACCCCTCACCCAAACATGACACAAACTCCTCCTTCAATCAGTCACAAACCCCTAAAAATAGGGGTTTGTGAGTGTTTGACCGAACTAATAATGTCTCCACTCCGACAATGTGTTTAATCCAACGTCGACATGGTGTTCGCGCACTTTTTTCTTGAGACGTTGCTTCTCTTTTACCAGTGGATGTATTAGCTTTAAAGTACAAAAGTGCTTAACATGGTGTTCTTACAAAGCTGTTATTGGATACATCATATGTATTGAGAATTTGGTGGATGTATGGTCACACCCACAAGTGTCATTCCCTCATGTTTTTTCATGGGTGACCCTCATTCGCCCCCACCTCAACGAAAGAAGTATTAATCACCCCTGCGGTGGAACAAGAAGTCTCATTCATCCCTACCTCATGATAGTAACCCTTTTTGCCTTTATCTAGAATACATTAGGCCCCATTTTTTCAACCATTTTTCATGAAACTCAAGAAGCAACACATGTTCATGCTTGAGGATTGCAACAGACAACATTCAATAGTAGGTTTTGTTGCTTTGTCAACCCCGGTGACCTCAACACTCGATGCTACTAGGTTATAGGCAATCCACGGTGGTCCACACTTACATTGACAGCTTGAGCGGCCTTTTTGACCTCTCTGGCATTCACAAGGATTTTCTCCGTGGCAAGCTCTTATGGAAATTTTCTCGATGGTCCCACAACTGATGTTTCTTGGCTTGATCATGTGGTGCTCTTCCTTATGCATCTATTGCTTCTTTAGGATTGTCATTCGGACAACCGAGTAGCCCTTACGGTTTTAGGGTTCGCACTCGCTTCTGTTCTGGGCCTAATAGGCCATTTGTTGTTGTTTTTCACTACCTTGGTCATGGTGGTTGTGCAGATGCACGCATGTCAAGGGAGAGTACGTTAGCAAAGTCACGTTCTTTCTACCTCATTCTGTTAACTAGCTCTTATGTTTCTAAGCGTTTCTTCACCGTCTCTCCATCTTTTCACGCATTGCACCTTTTAGCGTTGTGTTATGTGCAATGTAGTCTTTCATACAAAGCATTGACCAAGGAGGTTTCTCAATTCCCTCATGACATGAGATCAGTTGAGAGACTACGTGTTTACGTTCCACCATACAACACACAACAAGAACAAAGGTGTCCGGGCTAGGCTAGACTGGATTGGGTGGGGCGTACATGTCAAGGCAACATGGAGGTCCTCCGCTAAGGGGCTCTCGTCAGACGGTCATCAAGCAGAGCCCGAGGAGGAATGCTACCAACTTCCCATGTCGCGATTGCCATTGGAGTGGTGACCATAACCGACGACACCTGGGCTAGGTCGGCAAAGGAATACTAACTACACCCCGTAACCACAAGAGAAGCAACTATATTCACAACATCAACTATAATAGTAGCAGGATGAAGCCGCATTTGTCGTAGAAGAAACGCGTAGCAACAACATACGCTGTGCATTGGAGGATGTTGAGCTTGAAGAACTTGTGTTAGCAATGGAAAAGGATAGCAGCTAAGCAACACGTAATAGCAGTAGATAGCATCACATAGTACTAGTGGTCTTTGTAGTTTCGTATAGTAGCAGCAGTAGTCTTTTAGTTGCATGCAGAAGCAAGTAGAGACACCTCAATAGCCACTGTTATGGCCATAGTGTAGTCTCCAGAGCAGACTTGTAGCAATAGTATGCATCAGCAGGCTATAGTACGCAACATGAACAAATGACAACAAGCAGCAGTGGAAGATTTTGTAGCTGCACGCAACAGCAGCTATAGCCTTGCAACTACGAGCAGCAACAAAAGCAGCCTTGTCAGAAGATACCACTATAGCAGCAGCGTAGCCACCATGGCATGGCGGCAATAGCTGCTGTAGTACCGGTCTAACAGTCAAGAAGCTGTATCATAGCTTTCCTGCTCATTGGTTGTCCCTTGCCCAGCAAGCCCGTCGATTGCAACCCGCCAATCGGGAAGTTTGTGGACCGACGCCACGTCCATCAACAGGCCTCGAAGGTCTTGATATCCAATCCAAGAATAAAAAAAGACGGAAGTAAGGATGGCTCGGACTCTCGACCTTGCAGCCATCCCAACTATATATGTTGGGCACCAGGCTTGACAACACCCCCGAGATACTTGGATCATTTCTATTCCTTTCATTCATTTGATTCCTATTTCCTTTCATTCTTCCTCTTTTTTCTCTTGCACTCTCTTCATCCTCTCTTCCACTGCATGGTCAAGACCCTAATGTTCAAGGACTTGTCCCAAACACTGCATGAGACCTTCATTCTCTCCTCGCAGTCAGCTCCATTGTGAGTGGGTTTGTCCCACGCTGCGGGAGACCATCACCTAATATGTCCTTTTCCGACCTTAGGCACAGTTTTGATGGTGGTACGACTCCTAGGGTGGCAGTGGAGCCCGCCCCACTCTTCTCCCACTATTCATGGATCATCGTCCACCTAGTACACTCCGCCACAGTGGCCTTCCATGCCAAATTCACCCATCATTCGGAGTTTTCCTTCGCCAACCGTCTTGGGCTCCTACCACCTAGCTACCAAGTTTTTTCTAGCCTCTCACTCAACACCTTCTCAACTACGACCACACGATGTCTCCTGTGGCATGAGTTTTGCCATTGGCACTTGGGATCACCGTTGTGAGTTAGATGAATCTTTTTAGGGAGCATCGTTGGAAAGTCTGGGTGTAGACGATGCATGGATTGAGGAGTTACATCATGAAAAATGTCCCGATCTTTTAGACTATTTTCTGGGTCATGCTCCACCATCTATAAGCAGTTCAGGTTATTTTGCTACGTATCATGTCTCGTCCCTTATTTGTACTTCTCATGATTTTTGGATTCTCGATTCTGGAGCCACTCACCACATGATGTCATCGCGTGTCGTGTTTGTGTCGTTAGGACCTGTCAAGGACACCTGTATCGTCCGTACTAGCTCACAATAATTGTTGTCCATTCAAGCCATTGGTATCACGTGGTTCTTTGGTCACTCTGGTGACGTCTTCTTGCCCGATGTGCTTTATGCTCCTACACTTGAGGTGAGCCTATTATTGGTCACGAGCCTCAACGATCAGGCTATGGAGTTTGTTGCGTCTTGTGGTGTTGGCTATGTTTTGTTGCAATCGTGTGGGCGTGCTGTGCTCCGTGGCCTTTGTTGTGATGAGTTGTATCATGTGCCTCTGTCTGCACTTGGCATATCCAGCACTACCATTGCTCATACCCTTGTTTTTCCTTTGCTTTCTATGTAGCATATGCGCTTGCTTAATTTTCATCTATGACATTCCAGCACCGTTGACATTCACACCTTGATGCATCATCAACTTGCCACTAGTGTGGATGCTGCCAGTTTTTCTCTCCTTGACCACTCGCTACATGGATTGTTTGCAAGGTATAGTGAATTGTTCCCCTTTCCTCATGTAAATGTGTTGCACTCTTGAGCCTCTTGCTTGTGTCTGTGCACATGTCATGGGATCATTCCCAGTCGAGTTTGTCGGTGGATGTCAATATGTCCTTTGTCTAACAGGCGATTGCTCCCACTTTTGTTGGATTTTTCCCCTCCATCTGAAGAGTGATATTGGTTCCACAATTGAGTCTTGGCTTGTGCAAGTAGAGCTTTCATGTCAGCATAAGCTGCAGGTGTTTTGCTCTGATCCTGGTGGTGAGTTTGTTTGACCCAACCTATGTTTTCTTGTATTGGTGGATGTCCATCTTGAGTCATGCGCCTCCTATACACCTCAATAGAATGGCTGTTCTAAAGGCTAGAATCGTACTCTTGCACATGAGATTTTCACCCATGCTGGTCGAGTCTAGCATGTCTGAAGGTTTTTTCTTCAAAGGTCATGAGAAACATGGTTTGTGTTTGAAGCCGGGCTCCCTATGGGCCGCTTCTACACCACATCACTACGTACAAATGCTGGAACCTTCATCACGCCGATTTGCACCTTGTACGGGTTTGGAGAAGCATTACGGGTGCGTGGCTCCCTAAGGGCCAGTGCCATGGGAAGCTCTTCCATGCGGGCGTTCATGTCCATCCTTTAGTGCCTTGCCGTAGTCCAAGGCATGGCGTTTCTACGACCTAGAGAGTTGTCATGTCATTGAGTCATGTGAAGCTTTGCTCTTTGCGAGAAATTTTAGTCATGAAATTGTCCATTGCATCCCCTCTCTTGGCCTGGTTTGCATGTTGCAGGCAGCTCATGGGCGGGATTGTCCTCAGGTGGCTCTCCACACTTCCCCGTGCCTCTCATCCTGTATCTGCATCTACCTCTTCATCCTAATCCTCGCCAGCGTTCTAGCCCAAGTTATTTCCTATTGTCATGTCTTCATCATTGCCAGCATAATCTCCTGCATCCTCACCTGTATCATCATCCATGTCGTCTGGCGCATCTGCACCTCACCACAATCCCTTGTGTTTTCCTTTTGCATAAGACCCGGTAGCTCCTTGACTCTCATGTATCCTGAACTTGTGTGCCGGGCTCTGGGTTGCAATCTTCCTCTCATTTTGTGTCAGCTTGTTCGTCTAGCCTGGCCTTGGCCCCGAGCATTGACCAGCCAGCTCCTGCCACCAGTCTGGATGCGCTTGGTCTGGCAGGGGTTGTCTTCTAGTCCAATGCAGCAGTTGGCTAGTCCATGATCACGGAGGAGTTCGTTTGTGCTGTTGCATTTCCTTAGTCTAGCCGTGTTATGTCTCACGCCTTTGTCGCCATCACACTCACTGACCCAAGATCTGCACATGACAACAAGATTCTCCCGCCTGATCTGGACCCCGTATGCCAAGCTCACTCTGTCCCGGATCCGGCTCTTTTCCAGTCGGATATGGGTGAAGAGCTCAACATGATCACAAGCCATGGAATATGCAGAGGTATGGTCAGTCACCCCCAAAAATACACTCACGGATGAGTGTGTTTTTTGGAGGCCGAAGTTTGGCGTCAAGGACAAAGTCGAGCTTTGCCGCTCATCGTGAGCTTGCAAGAGGGCTTTTGCCGGTTGAACCGGCGAAACCTCCCTACGAACTCACAATGACCGGTGAGAGGTGCCTGCTGTGAAAAAAGAAAGGGAACCTGGTGGGCCCCGCTATCGTGGGGCCCGGCAGGTGTCCAGGTAATCTAGAACCCAAACCCCCTTGTGTAACTAGGGGATTTGTCAACGATTTTGGAGGGGTTTGCGAGATGTGGCACACGCGATGAAAGAAGAAAGGGGACGTGCCTGGCCTTGCTACCATGGGGCCCGGCAGGGGCCCGGCCAAGTGTGAAGATAAAAGCCAAATTCCCCCAGTATAACTAGGGGGTTTGCTTAGAGTTCGTGATAGCACCCTTGTGAACGCGCAAGTTTGGGGTTCGTACTTGCGAACTCCAATACTCACGACAGGGTGTCTCCTCAAATCGGCAAGGCCGGTCTCAGGAGTCAACGACTACGTCCTCTCATTCTGCAAAGTCCGACTTCGAGAGTAAAACTAGTCAGTGACTTCCGATCAAACCATCTAGGCTTGTACACTCAACATCAAGTGTATTCTTCACATACGATTAACCATAATAGAATTTGCAATGTGCTGGACCTTCCATCTGGTTGCAAATTCATTGTCGCACATTGTGTATCTTTATGCAAGCATAAGCCCAACGGCATGGTTGAACATTACAAGGCTCGCCTCACTGCCAAGGATTTTTCCCAAGTGCCTAGCGTCGAATTTGATGCCACTTTTTTCCCTGTGGGAAGGCACACCAATGCCGAGGCACTCTTGAGCCAAGTGGCCCAGCATGACTAGGAGCTACATAAGATGGATGTGAACAACACGTTCTTGTAGGATCTGCTCGACAAGGAGATGTACCTCACCTGGCCGCCAAGCTTTGACAATGGTATCGGCCACCTCTTGTCCCTTCACAAGGCTTTGTACGAGTTCAAGTAGTCTCCACTCTGCTGGAACCTCAATGTTTTTACCACCCTTGAATGAAGTGGCTATCATCGCAATCCGGTCGATCTCCCTCTCTTTGTGAGTGATCCGTCAGTACACTTTTTCATGAATTTTGTGTCCATCCATGATTTCTTAACTGCCTCACTGGATTTTCTTAGGCTGTCAAGGCTGTGAAGTCTCTCCTCCAGTTGCGTACAAGATGAAAGACCTTGGTCCTACCCACATCATTCTTGACATGGAGATTGAGCTTGATCGTGCGCGATGGGTATTGTATGTGCAGCATGAAGGGTAAGTTTGCACCCCGAGGGAGCATTTTGATGACCTATTGGCTACTGTTCCCCATGCCTCTATGCCCATGACTCCTGCCAGGCAGTGGCTCCCAAAGACGACTGATCTTGTCCGTTTGGTGGAGCCCGTTGATGTCATGACATTTCTCCAGGTCATTGTATCATTGATTTTTCTTGGTGCCACCATGCGTATTGACACTAAGTTTGTAGAAAACTTCTTCTCCAAGTTCTCCAAGTGTCAGTTTCGCCTCCATCCCCAAGCGACCGTGCATGTCTTATGCTACATCATGTCCTCTGCCTGTCTAGGCTTGGCTTTTGTGCATAGCCATCTATCATGCTTGACGCATACACGGAGAGCGATTGGGCCCAGTTTTGCAATGCTCGAAGTCGGTCAGGTTATATCTTCCTTATCAGTGATACTACTATCTCTCACAAGAGTGGCAAGCAAGGTTATGTTGTGCATAGCTTGATTGAGGCCGAGTACAACATCTTTGGGGTCAGTCTTTTTAAGATCATCTGAATCTGTCATCTCATGCAGCAGGTGCGCCAGCCCATCCATTGGACTACACTTCACTATGACAATAAGAGCACGTGTAGCATTGCTAAGCACAATGGCATGCATCACACTCGCACAAAGAAAATCAATACTGAGAATCACTTCGTGCGCAAATTCATCGCATGTGGTGACGTGTGTCTATTCGGTGTTGACACGTGGAAGCAGCGTGTTGACTTCCTCACAAAGGCCCTTTGCAGTGGCAAGTTCAAAGTTGCATTACATGTTATTGGTCTTTTGTCCCTCTGTGGTGATCCCGGTTGACATGTGCCTTCCTCTTCTGTGTTTTGTTCCTATTTTGCTCTTGTACAATTTTGTGTGGCACTTTGTTGCCTGGTGCGTGCGTGTCCCATAGTGATCACTTCCTGTAGCGCTTACGGGCCACAGAGGGGGTGTTGTTGTTTTGTCAGTCCTGATGACCTCTGGACTTGACTCCACTCACCTGCAGGCACTCCACGGTGGTCAGCACATACGCCAAAAAATTCAACTGCATTTTATAACTCTCTGGTGTTCACAGGAATTTCTTTGGTGACCAGCTCGCGTGGCCGCTTTTAGGTGGTCTTGCAGTGGTTGCCTCTTAGCTTGACCATGTAAGGCGCTTCCTTGTGCATATGCTACATCTTTAAGATTGTAATTTGAAAAACCAATTGTCTCGTACGGTTCTCAGGTTTGCATTGGTTTCTGTTGTGGATCTCTTAGGTCATTTTTTGTTGTTTTTCACCACCTTTGTGATGCATTGCGCAAGTTTACGCACGTCAAAGTGGAGTAGGTTAACAGTTTCTCTCGCTCATGGGGCTAACTAACACTTATGTTTCAAACAATTTCTTGGCTGTCTCTCCACCTTTGTGAGCACCGTCTATTGCATTGTATTATATGCAACGTACTCTCCTATATAAATCATTTCCTAAGATGGGTTTTCCACTCCATCAGTAGTTCATCGCCATTGCGATGAGGAGATGATACGCCCCAGATGTGCACAAGTCCCTGATCTCCGCGAGTGGATGTTTTTGTCCTCACATTTATGGCGCATTGCGCGTTGACCATTGGATTATTATGTTGTTCTGCCAAGGGCATTTTTGTTCTGCCAAGAAGAACATGGATGGTTCATGGGGATGAGGTGCAGAGTAGAAGACAATTCAAGGCATTGGGATGCTTGTGTAGTTTGTATTTAGCAATAAGGTGCTTTAATGGCAAGTGTTGAATATTTCAGCCACATACCCTACTGCTTCATCAGTTCAATGTTGAAAATTTTCTCAATCGTTGAAGATGTGACAGAATTATGTTGAATGTAATCTTAGTTTCACACAGTTGATCATAGAGGCGGATGTGTGATTGCCTGCACAGTCCCTCTTGCTACCCTTCAAATCTGTCAAGTGGATGAAACAACTTGGATGTCCATGAAACACAAATTGTGACTCTCATCCGCCCATCATTTGGAACAAAAGTAACCATCCGCTCGTTGTTTGGAAGAAAGGAGACCATACGTCCAAGCCTGTGACAAAAGTAACCATTCACCCATAGCAATTTCACTTATCAACAATTACCGGTATCTGTGTTGTATTTCTCAAACCTTGGACACCTTGTTGCTTTTCCTTGCGCAAACACAGGTGCCGAGGAGGATTTTTCTTGTCCATGTACACGTGCGATGCATATTTTTACTTGTGACTTTCTTCAATTTGACTTTCCCGCATAAAGTGTTTGGCCGCAGGTCATTACGAGCTTTGTTGAACAGGTGCCTTAGTTGAATATCCCAACTATGTAACTTGTATCAGCTTTTCAAAACATCTCGGATGACATGCCGAGGTTCTTTACAACCAACAACAGGTTAACATAACAAACACGGCCTACATGTGCATATGGTAGCCTAAGAGGCTGAGAAAATGTCCCATGTGTGGAGATATTGTAATGTTTCCATGTTTGCCTTTTTTTCATATCCAACATTATGTTTTGTATTATTGAATGAAATTATGCTGACTTTTTGTTGTATTGGTGCTTCAATCATGGAATTTTTTTTTTTGGTGACTGAAATTTTGAATAAAAGGTCCCCATCTCTTCCAGAGACTGGGACCTTTTATTCAAAATTTCAGTCCGACGGATTGACTGCGCACTTGCCGTTGGACCTCGAGGCAAGATTTGCGAGTCACAAAGCTTGCCTCATCCAGGCAAACTTTGCGACTTGCAAAGCTTGCCATATTTCCGATGCCGCATGACAAGCGGTCTAAGACCCGCTCCGCGCCAGGAGCGGATTGCTTTTCTTTGTTTCCCCCCCAAGCCAAAACGGAAAGTTATTCATGTGTTCCAACGAACCTAGTAGCCATTTTTTAGGGCACTGGATTGTTGAATGTTTAAAAACATTTTAGACAAATATGGAAAACACGACGGTAACGGGGATTGGATGCAAGCCACTGATGCAGCAAGAGGTCATGGGTCCATAACACGCTGACACAACGTCAAATACCATTGACCCGACATGAAAATCCCTCAACTTTGTCACGTGGTGACAGGTGGTCACAAGCGGACGACAACTGCTGGCGGGGTCTATAGCTCCCCTCTCAGTGGTGAGACAATGTTGTACATTGCACAGCACAACGGCGACCATGCTGGGCATTGATTTCACAAGGTGGAGCATGGACATGGCCGCTCGTCATCAGACAAGGGGATTCAACATGTAGGGTACATGAGTCATACATTGTGTGCACAAAAATACCTAGATAGCCATTGTTCACACTATGGGGCCCCAAACTCAAGCGCAGCCTCCATCCTCAGCACCCCACATACTAGTCTTCGACTCAGGTGCCAATGAGGATTTTTTTCTTCTTGTTCAATTGGGATTGGGACTATGAAGCGTGAGAAAAGTGTTCTCATGAGGACGCTTCAGAGGTGGAACCTTGCTTCGCGGTGCAGACCGAGGCCCCACCTCATACACATGCATCATTGGAATCTGTGCTATCATCAAGTCCATGGCCAGGGAACAAGTGGCAAAGTGCTCGTGCACATGGCTTGTTCACTGGCCCAGGCTCAACTGATAGGTGCTAAGACCAAGTCGTGGCATTATTCCCTGGCAGTACTCCGTGCTATCATCAAATCCGTGGCCAGGGAACAAGTGGCAAAGTGCGCATGTACATGGCTTGTTCACTAGCCCAGGCTCAACTGATGGGTGCTATGGCCAAGTCGTTGTATTGTTTCCTGTCACTCTACGAGGAGATGAGGTTTCCGTATAGAATGCTTCCGTTTAAGAGTAAAACAATCTGCCACAAAATTATCAAAACTTTTCATGTTGAAGTTCTGCTTTCCTAGAGCTGAAACGTGTTGACCCGATGACAAATGCACTGGCTCAGATGGACAGGACCATCAAGCTCAAGCAGGCATGCATGGCCCCTGGTTCTAAATGCTTGGCATGGAACTACTCCCGCAGAATCATGACGATGGATAGTACCTTTCTGAAAAATGGCCACAAGAAGGTCATGTTGATCGCACAGTTTTCTATGCCAACAGTTATGCATGACCCATGGCCTGGGCACTAGTTCCCAACGAGAAAAAGGAATCATGGACATGGTTTTCTCTACATCTGAACATTGCATACCGCACTGCGTCAACCACAAGTAAAGTCATCATCTGAGACAGGGAGGCGGGTTTGGTGAAGGTCATGGAACACCCTTTACCCAGTACAGTCTACTTGTATTATGTATATAATCTGTAGGAGAACGTGCATGACAAGTACAACAAGAATGAAAAGAAGCTACACCGAGAGGCACACCATTTGCGGGTAGTGAGCAGGCGTGCAGCTGATTGCGTCATCCCAGGGTCTGATGGGCAAGGCAGCATCCCTCTCCAGAATTGGAAAAACTACATGCTTCTGGTTTTGTACAGCTTCCATATCATAAACAACAGGTAGTTTAAGTCACTCCATAAGTTGTACCCGTATCACAGCTTTATGAAAGTATAATCCTTTGCATAGAGGATGATGGCAAAGCAGCGTGAGCACATTGTGAACTACAACAAAGCCATTGTGTCCGCCCCCACAAAGAGGCTCCTCCACAGCTCTGCTGTGGCTATGGACTACAAAGTTGTCTTGGAGGGGGCGAAGGTCCTACGAACGTACGGCAAAGTAGATACCTCTGGTGCTCATCTTATGAATGTGGCCGCTGGTGTGAGTTTGGACAGCCATGTGAGTGCCATGTGCTTTCATGATGGAGATTGGCAAAGATCCAACAATGTGCGGGGACTTTAGCCGGACTCGTATGTACTGGAGCTGGACGTATGCCGATCCCATGCCCCCATTCACAACAGAGGACATCCACGCTACCCCGGTGGGTTGGGGCCAACCAGGATCAAGTCACGGACGTGGGAAATCCAGAGTGCTTGCGAAGAGTAAAATCCACAACATAAGCGCAATCTCATCTGCCCTAAGTGCGAGTGCAAGGGCCACACCAAGAGGCATTGGCCCAACCCAACAGCACCATGTCTTGAAAAGGTAGTTTAGCCTTGAGCAGACCATGCGACAGCAACAGCAGGTGCACCACAAGTGCTGGTAGCAACAGCAGATGGTGTAGCAGCATGTAGGGTAGGAGCAGATGGAGCAACAACAGACAACTTGGACCTAGACGACCATGATCCTGATTCAGAGATCTGGGGGTCCTTTGCTAATGAGGAGGTCAGCAAGGCGGCATATGATGACTTCGATGACAAACGTTTTGGACAATGGCGGGGTGGACCCCCTCGGGAGTAGGGGCTGTAGAGTCAGAGTAGGAGCTGCCAACACAAGAGGAGTGTGAAGCAGAAGGTGTGCAGTGACTGGAAAAGTAGAAAGGGCTGGAGGATAACGCAGAAGATGAGGTCAAAGAGGAAGAAGAGGGGGAGGGTGATGTTGAGGTAGAAGGAGAAGCGCAAGGAGAGGTGGAGGTGAACCATGGTGTGCATGGTTTTATAGATCTTGGGATTGGTGAATGCATTTCATTAGTTTCCGCTTTCAATTTGCATTCTTGATTCATGGCGACCTTCTAATCCGAGCCAAATTATGATGGTGCCTTGACTATGGCTCGTCATGGACATTACGCAGAGGGGGTGCGAGTGGACTTGGAGGCATTAGTGGCATGAAGGAGGCAATCCGTGTGTTGGATGATGTCCCATAGATCATTTCATGGATCGTTGTTAAATGGACAAAGCAGTGTTTGACCATGTTGCATGAATGTTTAAAACGAAATGTTTCCCAAACATGCGATTCTACTGTCTCCGTCATGTGGGCTACTGAAGTGTCACACTGTGGTGTAAGTGATTGTAACAAAAGTAGTTTTGTAAATGGTCCATGATGTCATGGGAAAACATGCTGAGGTGAATAGCATCCACGGTATCCAGTTCTTATTGATATGAAAACCAGGTGTTCATTCATTTCCAATCCTCTGTATCACTGCAAAAGAATCACAATGGAGTACACTCAGTTGTCAACAGTTATCTCTATGGTGAGTTATTTTTTGTGTGACATTGGGATATGCCACGTGATTTCAAAAGCAGAGGAGGAATGGAGACTTTTTTGGTAAAGGTGCACTATAGTAGAAGCCCAGAGCCCACTATAACATCATAGTGAACATGCATCAAACATATCCTTACTACCCCATTCCATACAAATCACGACCTAACACACCACAGTAGGTCCAGATGGACCCATAGCTGCCTGTGGAGAGGGCACCATATCGAACGACAATGAACCAACTGAACACCCAGGGTGAAAAAACACCTTGAATGGGTCAACGAGAGGTGGTCCCAAGTTCTTTGAGTCACTTTGCACTTGATCTTTTTCCATTCGACCCATGCATCATAAAGGTCCATTTGGGAAAGTGGCAAGATTGCGACTCTCCATGCACCCATTTCTGGGGTATCCATATCTCATCCCCATCGTTAGAGCAACGGAAAATGGACAAAGTTTTAATGACAAGAGATCCAGCCAAGACATGCTCTGGCTTCAGATTAAGTAGATCAAAAGAGGTGTGGGGGTTTTGGTGAAGTTACCTTTTCAATTGCTGCTCATAGAACGGTTCACCCTTGAAATGAGCTGCCGGGAAAGGGTTTTAACCTCATGCCCGTTTGGATATGTAAAACTTGTTGTGAAGGATTCCGGGAAGTACCGCTTGGCAAGGGCTACATTCATACTGTCAGGCATGACACCATCCGCGCTTCCTTGTTCGTCTAAAGGATGATCTTCAGCACGTCTCATATTGAATGAATCACACTTCTGATTCATCTAAAAAGGGGCAGGTTGCATACACAAATCAGCATTTCACTCGTACTCATTGTGACAATGACTTATACACATGGTTTTGAAAGCTCAAATGACATACCAAGAGAAATCAATCACATCCAAGGTAGACCACGTTTGAATGAAAGTCACATTATATGACGTCTACCCACAGGTCACAAGGAAGCATGTCACAGGCAACACGATTGACAGCCTATCACACTCAAGTAGGTCACGATGAACCCATGGCTGCAAGTGAGGAGGGCGCCACATTGGACGGTGATGGGGCCGTTTAACACCCAGGATCTAGCAGATGTTGTATGGGTTCGCAGGAGGTGGTCTCCATTCCTTTTATCCCATATGTGCTTGATCTTCATCCACTCAATCCATGTACCATAAAGGTCCATTGGAGGAGATGGCAGGATTATGACTCTTTGTGCACCCGCTTTTGGTACATCTATATTACGTGTCCATGTCTCAAGCCGCAGAAATGGACTACCTTTCAGTGACAGGGGATCCTGGTAAGCCATGAATTAGGTTTAGATTATGCCGAGTGAAAGAGAAGTAAAAAATTGTATTGGATTCTGTTTTCCATTGCTGTTCAAATAATGGTTCACTCTTCAAACACACTTTCCAATCTCTTGGATGATGTCACTAAATGTCAGCCGAAAAATTCCAGGAAGTACCATTTGGCATACGAAACATTCATCATTGCACAGGTTTCTCTGACAACGTTTGTTCATTCTTCAGATGGACATCCCATAATACATGTCATATGCAGCAATGCATGCAAATCATTCCTCCATAAACCATAGTGTTACTCTATGTTAGTTCTTGTTTAACCTTGCCCAGATATTGACTGATTTGTGAAAAGCCACCACAGTGAAAAGAACGACATGTTCTGAGCCTCGGCCGTTGGTTTAGGCATTAGCCGTATGTTCTTCATATGAATTCCACTCCATTAATATTCATGTGCTAGAAACTGGTGCGTTGGATACAGATTTGTTCTGTAGCTTGCATCCCTGGTGATTACTAAGTTTTAGCCTGTGGGAAGCTAGTTGCTTTCTCATAGTGCATTGACAATTCTGTTATTTCTTGTGGTTTATATATACATGTGTTGCGTTATACGCGATGTTGGCATATAACCTGTATAGTTTCAAAACAATTGGTATATGTGACTTGTGTTCTTGTCAAATCACGAGTGTATGTGGACCAACTGTGTCTACTTGAAATAGAAGTACCAATCAAGGATGAGTTACACCATCTTGGACCACCATATTAATTAAGGGTCAAATAGCTCGGGTAACCCATCAAACACAAAGTGTGATGCAATGAGGAAAAGAAAAAAAACTCATGAGCCCACTACAATTCATGCTCCTTTGCAACAAGCATTGCCAGATGAGCAAAAAAACCTGCATGGGGACATTGCTCCCACACGAGAATCATGAGGGAGCCATGACCCATCTTTTCTTGACAAGAAAACCCCCCAGTTCAAAATAGGGGTTTGTATGTTTGACGCAGAAAGATCCCATGCCAGACATCAAACCCTGAATCAAGCAAGGAGGTTTGCGTGTAAAAAAAAATTGGTCATCGCGCCATCACAATTGAGCGAGAACACCCTTTTCATCTTTGTTTCTTTTTTGTGCATGCAAACCCTCCATTTTAATATGCATGCCTCAATCAAACCCTATCCCAAATTTACACGAGGATTTTTAGGGTTTTAGCTTTGTGAATCGGGCGCGGTGTGCCAGCCTCAACCAGATGGTATAGGCACCAACCGTCGGCAATGGCAACCAAGGGGATGCCGGTGTACATCTTCCCGGGTTTACAGAAGCGTAGGATCCTCTTGGAGGAGTATGGGAACATGTGTGGCATAGTGGAGGTGAACTGTACTTGTTTAAGTGTCAACATACAAGACTATATGTACATGATGACACATCCTAGGCGGCCCGAGGTCACCGAGCCGTGCGAGGCTCTGTAAAGGCCAGTGATGAGTGAAATGGCCTTAGAATCGTGTAGCTCATATTTCAAGCTTTCCAATGCACCAAGAATTGTATCATTCCATGGAGGAACAGCCGAGATATGGCCGTTTCCGTGAACCACGACAATCTGTCGCTGGCACCACCACCAACGGGGGTGACGGCCACCCGAAGCGCTCTTTCTGGTAACAACACATCCGGGCGCCGTTTCGAAGCACCCTTGGCCCTCAATGACCCTTGATTCATTGACTATCCGGGCCCCAAGGCGCACTTTGGTCCTTTTGGGTCTTCCAAGGATCGAACCTTGGTCCTTGGAGATGAATTCCCATCACCTGTTTGTCCCTCAGCTAGTCCAACCTTTGGCCGGGCATAACCTCCTCAATTATTGATGGATCGATCTCGTTCTTGGGTCGATCTCACACAGTTTTTCTTTAAAAATCCAAATCCACAGGGATATTATAAATTCAATTAATCCTCAAGCCGTAATTAGTGCCATTGGCACTGTCCGGCTCACACTACCCCCCTCTTTAGAAGAGAGTCATCCCGGTTCGATGTTCATACTCCCGGAGGATGGCATTCACCCCACCAACGTTGAAGTTGTGAACAGGCTCCCATGATTTGTGGGCTGCTTCATAGCCCCTCCACTTCACCACGTACTCCGATTGTCGGCCACGACGACAGTGGCCAAGGGTGGCCTCCACTTCAACCTCTTGCTTGTCCTCGATGACCACTAGAGGGGGAGGCTCCGAACTGCGGCCACAGAAATGCTCGGCCGGATCATGGAAGAGCTTGAGGTTGGAGATATGAAACACTTTGTGGACTGACATGGAAGGCAGAAGGGCCAACCGCGCCACCACGTGGGTCCGCATTTTGAGCACCTTGAACGAACCAAGCCACCGGGGTTTCAACTTGTCAAAAGGAACCCCGCGAGGCTTGACTTTGTGCTTTTGAGAAGCACGCAGTCACCAACCTCAAGCATTGCGTCTGCGCGCTTGTGGTCCACTTGTATCTTTGGCTGCACTTCCGCCTTTGTCAATGCATGCCGCTTCGTTGCCCAAATCTGCTTGAAGTCACGTGTAGTAGACTCCACCGCGTGCAGGTGTCTTGCGACGTACAAACTGAGAGGCATGGCAGGCACCGTCCCGTCCACCACCTCAAATGGTGCCTTACTAGTAGAGTCGGGCATGGAGGTTGTACACCAGTTCAGCGACCAACAACTGCTGGTCCCACACTGTCTCGTCCGGATCACCCACTGTATGGAGGAGATGCTCCAGCGTCTGGTTTGTCCGCTCCATCTGTTCGTCAGTTTGGGGGTGAAAACTGGTCGACAGCTGCACCTTGCTACTGTACCGCTCCATGAGTTCTTACCAGAACTTGCTTGTGAAGCGCGGGTCACAGTCGCTCACAATGGACTGCGGCACACCATGGAGGCATACCACGTGCTCAAGGAACAGCCAAGCTGTGCCTTTCGTGCTCACCGTATCACGTGTGGTGATGAAGTGCGACATCTTGCTAAAGCGATCCACCACTACCAACACCACATTGTTACCTGCCGCTGTCTCGGGCAAGTCCAAGACAACGGCAAGTCCATGTCTTGCCGCGGCTGCTCAGGAATGGACAAGGGTTGGAGGAGACCCGGGGTCTTTGTCCTCCGCGCCTTGTGGCGTTAGGACACGTCACAACTCCGGCAGAATTCAGCCACCTCCGACATGGTGGGCCACCAAAAGAAGCGAGCCACCGTCTTCAATTTCTTTTCGACGGAGAAGTGGCTTCTCGAGCCACTGTCATGGCAATTCTCCAAAATCAGCTACCAAAGCACCGGCATAGTAAGAACCACCACCTGATACATGCCACACCATCGCCAAAACATCATCTCGAAGAAAAATCTCTGAGCGTGGTACACCCCATACGCCTTGTATCCCTCCGTGAAGAGCTTCACAAGGAAGGCATCCTCGTGGATGATGAAAGACGCGACCCGCATCATCAGGTCTGGTCGTCGTGAGAGTGCGTCGGCTGTGTTGATGCAACCCAACCTGTATACGATCTTGTAGTTGAAATGCGACTCGAGGTACTCCACCCAACGCGCATGCCTCTGACTCAGGTTCGGCTACATCTTGAAGCACTTCAACGCGTGGTTGTCGGTGTAGACCATGTATTTTTGCACCTCAAGGTAGCACTACCATTTCTTGAAGGCTGCAACCACGACGAGTGTCTTGCCATAGTTCAGCTCCGCCCCGCGCAACTTGTGCAAGTAGTAGGCGACCGGCTGCGACCCGTTGTCAAAGTCCTGTAAAAGGATACGACCAATGGCCATGTCTGATGCATCTTTCGCCATTTCAAACTCACGGCCGTTATCGGCCAAGTGCAAGGCCGGCACAGAGGTCAGAGCCCTTTTGAGATTCTCAAAGGCTTCTTATTCACTAACTCTCCAACTCCACTCACAATCCTTGCGAGTGAGATTGGAGAGTGGCGCTGACACTCTCGCGTAGCCAAGGACAAACCTACAGTAGTAGTTGCAAAAACCAAGGAACACTTGCACGTCGTGCACACTACGCAACTTCGGCCACTCTTGCACGGCCGAAACCTTGCGCGGGTCCATGGAAATCTGTCCATTGGCAATAATGTTTCCAAGGAATTCAAATTTTCCCAGTGCGATCTCCTGTTTTAATAGCTCTGCAAAAAAAAATCTCCCTCCTCAAAATCTCAAGAACCTGCCATACACCAAGATGAAATCAAGATAAACCACCATGAAGTCATCCAAGTATGACCTGAAGATGTTTTTCATCGCTGCTATGAAGGTGGCCGGCGCATTGGTCAACCGTAAAGGCATCATGAGGAACTCGTAGTGACCATAGTGGGTGCAGAAGGCCATCTTCTCTACATCATCTGCTGCGATGTGGATCTGGTGATAGACGGATCAGAGGTCGATCTTTGTGAAGAAGCAAGCCGCACGGAGCTGATCGAAGAGCTCCTCGGCTTGTGGAAGCAAGTACTGGTCAACTCGTTCAACGCCTGGTAGTCCACGCACATGCGCATCTCCCTCGTCTTTTTTCTGCACAAACAAGACAGGTGCAACGTAAGGAGATGAAGACGGGCGGATGAAGCCATGCCCCATCATCTCAGTCAGTTGCTTCTTGAGCTCTTGCAGCTGCGCGTTTCTCATGTGGTACATTTCATGAACAAGCGGCCGCGCTCCAGGTCGATGCAATGGTCCACGTCCTGCTTCAGTGGCAGAGTCGCCGAGAGGGTGTTGGGGAACACATCATCAAACTCCGTACACACCTTCTAAAGCTCCTCAGGCACCACAGAAAACTTGCATTGGACCCCCGGCTGCTCACGAGTTGCCCCTTGCGCCACAGCAAGCGCCACAACAGGTGCCACATCCTCTGGTTTGTCGAATTTTTCCTCCACGTCTTGCACGACCGCCAGAAAAATCTGCTCCTTTTTCTGAATCACGCGCTTGAGCCACACCAAGTTCAGCAACATCCTTCCCCACGCAAATGGAGAGGGAACTGGCCAGGTACCCCACTTCAATCGTACCGTCCACTTGGTTAACGATCCGCTTCTTGCTCGTGAGCGCAAGGCCCCACTTCCAACCACACTCCATGCTAACAAAACGGTGGCTCGCGCCACGATCCAACAGGCTCCCCACCTTCATCTTGATACCCTCACTCGCACCTCCAAGAGAAGTGTGGGTTGATCCTCCTCATACCCCGGGTCTCATGCCTTGACCTCGGAAATCCCCTTGAATGCCGCAAGGCATTTGGGTGGGGGGTCAACTGGCGGTTTGGGCTGAGAGGATCCAAGAGTTTGCTTTCTCTGCTTCCTTTGTGGCTTGCTTCCCCTTCCCTTGCCGCTTACCCTTGCTGTTGCGTATCTTTGGAATCCAAAAGTCACGCACAATGTGGCCAGGCTTGCCACAGTTGTAGCACTTGCGCTTTTGCAACACTCTGATCTCCATGGCTGCGTCATTACTCTTGGCCCTCTTGCCGTACCCACCACCAAAATATTTGTGGCTGTTGGCATGACCCTGTTGCGCGCGCAATTTGTATCGTTCAACTGTTGTGATCATTTCCAGCAGGTCATCGTTGAGTTCATGCATCACCGTCACAGCTCGGGCATTGTTCTTGAGGCCGTTGCTGTAGTGGAAGCACAATTTATGGGAGTCAAAGCCACGGCTGGTGATGATCTCATGACACATGTGGGTGTAGTCGGCAACGCCGCCAGTTTGGCGAAGCCAACGCAGCTTGGCATGTGTGTTGTTCCTCAAGTCACCAACTATGAAGTGCTTGATGAACGACCCCGTGAACTCCTTCCACGAAGCCGACCATTTGAGGGTATGATCGTCACTGCTGCAGATTGGATCCAATGGGGTTGATTGTCTATTTGATGCCGCAATACTGGCGACCATGGATGCTCCACTACCATGTGGATTGGACCGCATCACATCAGCCCACCAATCCAACGATGCCCCTCTCAACAGGGTCACGGGGCGCCTCCTACCTTGAGGCATCCACACCAATGGCAGTGAAGTACAGCTCTAGTTGGAGCATCCAAGCGTGCAGAGCTGGCCCATCCTTCCTCGATCGGTCAAACGGCTCCCGGTTGGGTGGGGTCGGGATGCCCATCGCAGGTCCGTTGGCGGTGACAACTGCCACTAGAGTTATCACGGGACGCTTGACGAGCTCTTTATTGAGATGTACATATTCTCCAATAGATCTATCTTGGCCTGCATGTTGGCAAGAAAATTAAGCACTACTGTGGCTGTTTTTACTTCGCCTTGCTCGTCAAAGGCCGCATCCAACGAGTATGTGCCAGAGTCATCCTTGCGTCGAGTACAACTTCTTCCTCAACTGGTCCTCTGGCTACCGCCTTGTCACCGGCGTGCGTGGTTGGCCCTGGACATGGATCTGCCAAACATACAAGATGCGTGCTGGTCTACGCTGACCAGGAGAGGTTGCCACTAGGAAGATTGTGCCCCTGAGCCAAGGGTGGCTCTAATACCTAGTGTGAACTGGGCACGGTGTGCTAGCCTCAACCAGAAGGTGTAGACACCAACTGGCAGCAACGGCGGCCAAGGGGAGGCCAGTGTACATCTTCCTGTTTTTTTAGAAGTGTAGGGTTTTCTTGGGGGAGCACGGGAACACGTGTGGCACAGTGGGAGTAAACTCCACTTGTTCAAGTGTCAACATACAAGACTATATATGTCCATGATGACACATCTATGTGATTCGAGGTCACCGAGCTGTGCAAGGCTCCGTGCATGCCAAGGATGAGTGTTATTGCCTTAGCATCACGTAGCTCATCTTCCCAGCTTTCCAACATACCAAGAATTACATCATTCCATGGAGGAATGGCTGAGATATGACCATTTCCGTGAACCACGGCAATCTGCCGCTGGCAGCACCACTAGCGGGGGTGACGGCCGCCCGAAGGGCCCTTTCTGGCCATAACACATCGGGGCACCACTCCAAAGCACCCCTGGCCCTCAATGATCCTTGAATCATTGAATTTCTGGGCTCCAAGGCGCACTTCGGCCTTTTTGGGTCTTTTGAGGGTCGAGCCTTGGTCCTTGGGGATGAATTCCCGTCACCTGTTTTCCCCTCGACTGGTCCAACCTTTGGTCGGGCATAACTTCCTCGATTCTTGGTGTTTTTCTCCATATAGAACGTTGAAATGAAGGTACCATTTGATGCAGATTCGACCATTAAGGACTACCAAAATAATTCAAACCTAAAAAATCTCCTCTAGCTTTCCACAACTTTCCATTCGTTGAAATCCAAGAGCAATAGGGTATGAGCCATACATGTGGATGATTGGTTGGCTCAGGAGTTGATATGAGTTTTTCTATCTACCCCTGTCCTTTGCCTTTATCCGACTCCTCAAAATTTCTCCCTAAAATTTCCCCCCTTTTGGCCCGTTGCCACCATTTTCAACGATCACGCGAGGTGAATCCTGACTTTGCACAAGTCCAGCACAACCATTGATTGTGTTGATCTACGGTGTCAGCCTCCATTGGAGTCAATGTATCATATGACAATGATTTCCCTCTGCCACGATATGCATCGTGGCCTTAAGGTGACCATTCTTTCAATTCGTGCATCTGAGCAATCACTTGATAAGTTGTATCCACTAAACACTTGGTCACTTTTGCGCGAGGTGCTAGTCAAAGACTAACTCCTGGGGCTTAGAAGAACCAGTGTCTTCTTTATACTGTTCCTTAGTTGGACAACTCTGTGAGGAAAATCTAAGGCCAGATTGTATAATTAGAACAAGGAATAAGCCTGGTACATATGGTCCTAGGCCTGGCGTCTGAGGTGTGTGGGTAGTGGCACTTTTGGGGTGGCCACTCCACACCACCTTACCAGCTAGCCAACTGGCGCATCCACTGACCCCCAAGTGGCACATCCTTCTCATGCATGGAGAAATGTCTAAGGAACTTCCCCTGTGTAGGAAGGTCAAAAACCTTCCTGTGCACACCAAGGCTCGATCGCAAGACCTGTTGTCGCAAAGTCCAACATGTTATCCGCTGCGCTACACTTCTCGTGTCTCGCTTGGACTTGCACCACAAACAAGGTCTGAGGTACTTACTCCAAGGGAGCAGTGAATGCCCAACCTTTCCGTTTATCCATAGCAGTGGCCATGGGGCATAAAAGAACAAAAATCTCTCCCTTGCACCTCAAGCCACCTGTTGTGGTAATTTTATTCCGCAGAAACCCGTAGCTCTGTGCTGTGTTTGTGCACTTCATCTGTCTTGGTCTTTAGTTCTCATCTCCTACGTCCACAATGCGGATACCTTGAGTGCCCGCAACATGCAAGTCGCTGTCTAGCGGCTTTTTCAAGAATTCTGCAAGCATTTTCTTGGTTGCGACATGCTCTAGTTCCACGACACCCTTGGCGACAAGGTCACATGAGTAGTGGTACTAAATGTTGATGTGCTTTGTACACCGGAAGGTCATGTCGTCCTCTGCCATAGCGATGGCACTTTGGTTGTCGGTGCGGATGACTGCTGCTTCCTCTTGTGGTGCCTTGATCTCATCAAGCAAACTGTGACGACATTGTGTTTCCTTGCACACTTCAGAAGTGCGATGTACTACGCCTTAGTAGTAGAAAGCGAGACGCAGTCCTGCTTCCTGATCGCCCACAAGACTGCACCACCGTTGAGAAGGCAGACAAAGCCTGAGGTGGCCCTCCCCAGTCCGCGTCACTGTAGCATGTCAGTCGTAGCGACTCTGATCCTTCTAAACCTCCAAACCAAAGTCCCATGTTTCGAGTCTTTTTTAGGTAGCAAAAAATCCACTTCACAGCTTGCCAGTGTTCTAGTCCAGGGTTGGCCACAAACTTGCTCACCTGGCCCACCGCATATGCGATGTCAGGTGGCATCCCCACCATCACATACATGAGGCTCCCAACGACGGACTGGTACGGAATGTTTTTCATCTCACGCCGGTTTGCCTCATTTCTTGGTGACATGGAGGAGGAGAGCTTGCAGTCCTCCATGTTGTAGCGCTTCAAGACGTCCATGATGCACTTGGTATGGTTGAGCTCAATGGTGCCTGCTTTGCTGTTGCTGTGAACGGCAATCCCGAGGTAGTACGCGAGAGGACCCATGTCCTTCATCTTGCTACTCAGGTGCTTCTTGAGGTCCGCAAGAGCCTCATGAGTGGAAGAGCACATGATCTAGTCGTTGACATATAATGCCCCAAGCAGCAAGCCATGCTCACCCTCCCGCACATAGACACTAGGGTCGTTCATGCAGTGCGCGAAGGAGAGCTCAGTCATGAAGCTGTCCATTTCCTTGTACCAGATCCAAGGGGTCTGTTTCAGGCCGTGCAACACCTTCACCAGCTTGAAAACATTATCCTTGGGTGCTTAGACACCTTCCGGTACCTCCATTAGCCCCTCTTTGTCGAGCTTCCCATAAAGGAAAGCTGTCTTCACATCCATCTGGTGGATCTCAAGGTCTTTGGCAGCAGCAACAGCCAACAGGGACCTGATGGAGGCAAACGTTAAGACCGGTGTAAAGGTGTCATCATACTCAGACCCTGCGCGTCCCTTTTCCACCACCCTTGCCCTGTACTTGTTGATGCTATCATCTTGTTTTTGCTTTAGCCTGAGCACCCACTTTGACCCCACCACATGAGTGTTCGCAGATCTGTCCACTATCACCCATGTGCCATTTTCTTCGATGGACGCGAGCTCGCTGTCCACCGCCTCCTTCCACTTGGCCACATCGGGCCTTGCCAGTACCTCAGCCATAGTGAGTGGCTCTCCCTGAGCCAAACAGGACCAGTTGAGTCCAGTCCAGCTTCCGGTATCAGCGTCATACTTTTGGAGTTTGTTTTCTACGCCATGTGCTGCGACACTGCATTGCTGGTGGATCTTCGTTTTGTTGTTGATCCTGTGCCACTGGTTTCTCTGAAGTTAAGCTTTCTTCTTGTGAAGTGCTACTGGCATCTGAGCGGGTCTCAGAGGCCTCGGGCACCTCTAAATCTGTGTCAGAGCTTGCCATTGCGTCAGTCTACGCAGCCACTCTCCCTGTCACATCACTCTTCTTCACGGCCTGTCGCACTGGCACCACTCACCATTTTTGGGAGCTTGATCTCCTGACCCCATCAGCACCAACCAATCTCCCTGTGTTGGAGCTTGCGTGGGATCAAGCATCTCTTCCTTTCCTGGTTTCCTCTCATCAAAGGTTACGTCCCGGTTTGTGATGAGTCTTCTTCCTGCCAGGTCCCACAAGTGGTAGGTCTTGTGGGATGTCTCATAGCCCACAATAACACACTGTCACACTCTGGCATCAAGCTTGCCAGCGCCAACACCCACCTGGACCTTTGTCCATGCAGTGCAGCCGAAGACTTTCAGGTGTGATGCGCCCGGCTTTGTCCCTGACCATACTTTTTGTGGCGTCATCTGTTGCTTGGCCTTTTTCTTTCCATGCCTGCCCAGAGCAGTCAGAGGAGTCAAGTTGAGGAGATAGCATGCCGTTCTTGCCGCTTCCGCCAGGAACCATGGTGGAAGTTTTGCATCAATGAGCCTGCTACGTGCCATGCCGAGGATGGTCTGATTCATCTGTTCGGCCGCACCATTGCTTTATAGCGTGGAGGGCATTGTGGGCTGGTTTCTGATCCCATGTTGCCGCAACCAGCCCTTGCATACCTCATACTCTCCGCCATTGTCGCTTTGCACTGCTTTGACTTTCTTTCTAGTCTGCTGCTCCACCATGGGGACAAACTCGTGCATCTTCTCTCTGACCTCTCCTTTGGTTTTGAGGAAGTAGACCCACACCTTGCGGCTGTGGTTGTTGACGAAGGTCAGAAAATACTTGCTACCACCATTTGACGCCGTGCAAAAAGGGTCCGCACACGTTGGTGTGAATCAGGTAAAGGGTTGCTTTTGCGCAGCGACCGTTACCCTCAAAGCTCGTTCGCTTGGTCTTGCCTTAGAGGCAAGGTTCACACAGGCTGCCACACCCAGCCGCCTCCTTCTTGCACACATCCATGCCGCGGACCAGCTGTTGTTGTCGGATGACTTGGAGCGTGCTGCTTGGAATGTGCCCAAAGCGTCTATGCCAGAGCTCATCGTCTTCGTCCTTTGCGCCAGAGGATGCCTTCTCAGTTTTTTATGGTGTGTTCTCTAGCGTTGGTGCCAAGACCACTGCCTCCACCACACGTGCACGAACATATTCTTCTGAGGTTAATGTTGTATTTGTCTACGGTACATAGAGCCCATCAACCCGTGGGACCTGTGCCACAAGATCTTTGTTGACGTAGAGGACCTTGATGTCCTCGTTCCTGGCGATGACCTCCTTCTTCTGCGTGAACACCACCATCATGTTGTTGTCCGTGATTTTTGACAAGCACAGGAGCTTTGCCGCAAAGGAGGACATGTAGACTACGTCATGGAGCCATAGATTCTTCTCCGCAACATGAAGATTGATGCTCACCAGCTTGTCTTCAACACTGTTTGCGTTCACAATGCTGCCGTTTGCACATCTGAACCACCGATCAGTGGGGGCAATGGAGATGAATCCAGCCTTGTTGTTGCTAGAGTGGTGATCAGTGCTGGAGTCGAGCCCAAAGGCTTCTGGCCTGAGCAGTGCCGTGCCCTTTGTTGGAGGTGTGCTTTGTGCCATCATGTTGGTGGCTTCTTTGCCACCGTTTTTGCTGTCTTTGTTCCCACCGCTTCCGCCGTCTACCTTCTTTGGTGATCTGCACTCTCTTGCCCAGCGCCCAGGTTTGCCACAGTTGCGGCAGTTGCCCTGTTTCTTAGGATCCTTCCCACCATTGTTGCCTTTGCTGCCACCACTTCCGTTGCCGCCTTTCTGACCAGAGGCTGACCCTTTGCTCCCGCGGCCACCGTAGCGTGCCCCATAGGCTAAGAAGTTAGCCTCGCTTCTGGTGCGGCACATGGCCTTGTTTTGCACGTACTTGGACACTGCTGTGTACATCAGGTCATCCTCCTTCCAACCACCCATGACAGTGATCATTGGGCTCCAGCACTCCTGTAGCGCCATGAGGAGAATCATGGCTTGCCAAGGAGTCTTTCAAACTCTTGTAGGAAATTGGGGATTGATTCTCCCTCCTTCACCCGCATTCTGATTAGCCGTTGTAGGATGAGTAATCTTTTTGCACGGGAGGTGGATAAGTGCAGACGCTTGAGCTTGGCATAAGCATCCAAAGCCAGTGTGAATCCCACAATGACAGGAACATACTTCTTGGTCACAGCGTTGCTGAGGAGTGACATGAAAATTTCATTTCATTCAGTCCATATCTCGTGCTCTGGTGAGCGCTCCGCAGGAACCTGCTCCTCTCCTTTCACAAGCTTGATGAATCCACGCACTTTCATTGCTAGTTTGAAGTGCCATCTCCAGAGCGGGAAGTCACTCCCCTCAAAGACGGAGATCCATCCCAAAGATCCAAGACCTTGCGACAGTGCGGTAGCAATCCCGGTTGCTCCTGTGGTCTACCCTCTGGTAACCACTGTTGAGTTTGAGGACTGCCCTGCGGAAGCCTCTGTTGCGTTTGAGGACTGCCTTGCGACAGCTACCACTACTCCTGATGTGCCAGCCATTTGAGCTGCCTTTTTATGCTTTCTGTGTCTCTGCTACGTTGAGGCCGATAAAGACTGATGTTAGGTGATGTCTGCTACCGGTTTCAAGGTACAGTTCCGTTGCTTACCCCTCCAGCTGATGTTTACCTACAAACAGAGAGGACATATCACACTAGCACACCCAGGGTCTTGCCTCCAATGGTAGGGCTTGTCTTGGTTGGGACCCAAGGGTCGTGCCTTCAAGGGTGGAGCTTATCCTTGATCCCTGTGTGCTAGGTGCAAGTTCAGTAATTGGGGCTGATGAAGCAGATGGAGCTGATGGAGCTAACTTTCACACCTTGAAAGAGTGTACCAGAGTTGAGCGAAGCGTGCCTTACAACTGGTCAGTGTGGGCCCATAACCCTTTCTCAACCAGCCTGAGGTAAACGGACTAGAAAACAGGGCTGACACAATAGCACCTGCCTTCCGCTCCTAGCATTTTAGCTAGAAGAAGATATCACCCTCAGGATCATTGTTCGACAGTGAGCAGCTCCTAGGCAATCGCTTGCTAGAAACTGTGTCCACTTGACACTTGGTCACTTTCGCGCGAGGTACTAGTCAAAGACTAACTCCTGGGGCTTAGACAAGTGCCTTCTTTATACTGTTCCTTAGTTGGACAACTCTGTGAGGAGCATCTGAGGCCAGATTGCGTAATTAGAATGAGGAATAAGCCTGGTAAATATGGTCCTAGGCCTGGCATCTGAGGTGTGTGGGTAGTGGAACTTTTGGGGTGGTAAATCCACACCACCTCACCAGCTCGCCAATTCGCGCATCCAGTAACCGTCAAGTGGTACATCCTCCTCATGCATAGAGAAATGTCTAAGGAGTTTTCCTTATGTAGAAAGGTCAAAAACCTTCCTGCGCACATCAAGGCTCGATCGCAAGACCTGTTGTCCCTAAGTCCAACATGCTATCCGCTGAACTACACTTATAGGTCTTGCTTGGACATGCACAATGAACAAGGTTTGGGGGACTTACTCCAAGGGAGCAGTGCATGCCCAACCTGTCCGCTAATCCATAGTAGTGGCCATGGGGCAGAAAATAACAACAAAGTCCATCTTGCTCTCCAGTGGAGTCGACGAGGGATGCCATTTTGGAGTTGTTTTCTCAAGAGGAAGAATATTTGTGGTCAAAGATGTGGGAGTGGTCGTGTGAGGCGTTGACCTAGCTCAGCCTATCTCCTGTTACTACTGGATGGTCCTTTGATTGGACCACAAAACTGCAACCGTGCCACACAAAAGCAAGGTCACAACGACCTTGCTTTCTTTTTGTTATTGCTGACTCCAAAAACGGTGAAGTTAACCTCCAAAATCGCTAGCCACATCCAAACTGTCGGCCTTTGGTGTTCGCAAGATGAAACCTGTCAAGAAGTACCAACCAAATAGAGGGCTCGCTGGAGAGTTGGAGACTTATCTGTCTGTGAGTACAACTTCCTGCCAGAAGCTCCTTGAGTGTCATGTTGAGTTTTTGGAGAAGATGGGTGTTGAAGCTCTCGAGTCCCAACAGCTTTCCATAAGCGGTCGTTGCCTCCAATTGTGCCAGGTCTTGACGTTGTGGGCAAGGGCATGGGCAAAGGTTTCACCAAGCCTGAGGTGTGGGTCACGGGGTTGGCTGGTAGGGTCATTGGTACTGCTCAATTCACCTCAGAAGTTACGGCAGCCGTCTGGTTTTCCTTGAGAGCGTCGTTGACCGCGTGCTACCAATCCTCCATCACCGGAGTCCTTGCTGGTTACTACTGTTCATCACCCATTGTGCTCGCTTTGTTCACCGTTGGCGCCGCAAAGTCTATGAGTTTATGAATAGTAGGTGTTTACTGAAGCACTTCAAGTTCATGATTATGCTGTTCGAACTCACAAAATCCTTGAGACATTTATGGCGGCAATGAAGAACATTTTTGGCCGCACCTGCATGACTTCATTTTCATGTGTCTCAATTACATTCTCATTTACAGCCACACCATGGGTAGCATAGTGGACATCAGCGGAAAATCATTGACATTTCACAACAAGATAATTTTGTAGAAAACTCTTGACTTGTGACTTCAAATCCCCCTTGTTGATGAGTTCAAGGGGAGTTTTCCCAATGACCCATCCCTGGAGTTACCTTTGCAGTGCAGCATGAATCACCAGGTAGACCTTGAGTGGAGCTGTGGACCAACGGTTGAGGGGACATATTGGATGAGCTTCCATGAGCAGAGCAAGCTCAAAAAGCAGTTGGACAAGATGCCTTGTCAGGGATTCATCAGGCCATCCAGGTCACCCTACATGACACGTGTGCTTTTTGTGAAAATGAAAACCGGCAAGATGCGGGTTTGTGTGGACTAGGAATTTTTTAAAGACATCAGCATCAAGAATCACTGCCCCCTTCCATGAGTAGATTAAAGTTTTGACCATCTCCAAAGGGCGAGAAGTTCCACCAAAACTGACCTGCTTAATGACCATCATCAGATACATGTATCTGATAAAGACGTGTAGAATACAGTGTTTCGCATTACACATGGACACTTCAAGTCAACGGTCTTGCCATTCAGACTCACAAATATCCTTGCATCACATGTGGCGGCAATGAAAAACATTCTTGAACCCACCTCAGTGAGTTTGTAAATTTGTATCTCAATGAGACCTTAGTGTACAGCCGCATCCCGGAGTAGTGTAATGGACATCTCTATGGAGTACTTGACATTTTTAACAAGAGTTTTTTACATAAAATACCTGAATTCTAATTCCAGTTACATTCAATCAAGTTTCTTGGACCACATCACTGGCAGCAGATGGATCACATGAAACTGGAGAAAGTGGAGGTGGACGCCGATTGGCCGACTCCGCCCAATGTTTGTGACGTAAACTGCTTTTAGGATTCTTCAGCTAACCTCAATTCGCAAAATACTACTCTTGAGTATCAACACCTCTCTCCAATCTGAATACCAAGTGGAGTTGGAGGTGCATTGAACAAGAAGCATCTAACTCATCAAGAAACACTCTGACCTTGGCACCAGCCCCATAACTGTTGGATCCAACAGTGGACTATATCATGGCCTCCAACGTGTCTTCTCTAGCAATCAGAATTGTTTTCCTCCAAGACAGTGGTGGTGGAGAAAAACCGGCCGCGTATGTGCCACAAAAGCAATGTAGGCAAAAAGTCAACTACTAAGTGGACAGAAAAACAGTATAGTTGTGTGGGTGTTCAAGACGTGGTGGCATTACGTGGAATGCCAACAATGTACTATTCACACCGACCACCACGCACTAAAAAATCACAAGATTCGGCCATATCTGAGCCATCAATCAATTCAATTGATGGATTTTCCCTGATTCAACATCGTCTACCACATCGAACACTAACCTGGAAAACAATTCCAGTGGATTCTCTAAGTAGACAACCAGGTTTAATGGCCAAGATCAATACATTCCTTGTTGAACGAGACCAGTACCTCACGAGGCTGCTCACAAAGGGTTACGAGGAGCTTGACAGTTGCATTGAAAATCAATTTCTATTTTAATGTCCCATACTGGTGACGGTGTTTCACTCGCCAAGTCGTCATACCACTGAACAAGGAGCTACAAAAACTGCTATTGGATGGATTCCACGACACCGGTCAAGGTGGACATTTGAGAAGGATAAGACACTCAAGAAGCCGGCAAACACTTACTGGTGGGACAGGATGTAGACCAAGGTGGCAACATTATGCTACTTGTGCAACACCATTCAGCAGCAAAAATGCATGAGCCCACCAGGGCTTGTCCATTCACTCCCTGTTCCAACAGCGTCAGCATGGACTTTGTGACAGGGTTTCTTGTCACTCCAAAGGGATGTAATGCCATCCTTGTGGTGGTGGAAAGATATTTCAATGTGTCACACTTTATCCCAGTGATGACCATTGTCACCACAAAAGAAACCACAACTCAATAAACTAGATTGTGCAGCTACACGTTGTGCCATGTACCATTACCGGTGACATAGATGGCTACTTCTCAAGCCATTTTAGAGCACGAAATGATGACGAATTATGGCAGTCAAATCCAGCTAACCACGGTCTGGCATGCTCAAACGGATTGGCAAACCAAGAGACCAACCCAAGGCTCAAACAACTAGTATGCACCTTATGAAAGCTGCACTGATTGGACAGAAAAACTGTCAACCATAAAACTCACATACAACTCCACAACTTCCACCGCAATGGGTGAAATTCCATTTGAGATGGCTTACGATAAATGTCCACCACAAACGCAAGATTACAAAGCCAGAGAAATGAGTCCCTTGTGATTGATATTTACCGACAATGCTTGATATTGCATCCTACACGTACATGAGTCCCTTATCTCTGCACGTTGGTCTTGTTTTACCAATATCGATGGCCCATGGCATGTCAAACTCAGGGTTTTTATGCTATTTTTCCAAGTGCATATTGGCCATTTGACTCCACCTCTGATTTTCCGGAAGGGCTGACATATTTTTTGCAAATTATATCAATACTTCAGCATTAATTGGCCAAATTTTCAAAGGCGCTACACACTTACAAACTCACGCCTTGGAATTCTCAAAATCCCCTTAACTCTTTGTGCAACTCCCCACAGCGACCACTCGCGATGCAATGTTGCACGTGTCGCTCGACTCGAGCGCCCACTGCCCAACATATGCCTCACTATGATTCTTGGTATTGTATACACGTGCTTGACATGTTCCACACTTTTCATAAAAGCAAACTTATCGCTGGATTGAAATGATCCAACTGCCATGGTTCCTCAAAAGCATATTTTGCTCCAAACCTCATCCATGTAAACCATCCATATCCTGCTTGGCGTAAAAGGTGGCTGCAGTGTTACACCAAGAAGAATGTGGATGGTTCACACGGTTGAGATGTGGACCAAAACATGGTTCAAGAAATATGGACAACTAGCATTTTGCATTTGACAATACGTGTACTTTGTTTACGCGTGCTTTGATGACAAGTGTCACCCATGCCAAGCACATATATACGATAGAAAGAATGAGGCATATGTAGGGTATCTGCCAATCAATTAAAGTGACACCTGCAATGCTACCCTGAGAATGGTCAACTATAGGCACTCTACCAAGAAGTCAGAGGTTTTTTAGAATAATGAGGCATGTCTTTTAAAACTTCCAGTGCCCTTGAGTAGTCGACCCAAAGCACTCAGAACATCAAGACAGCTCACGAAATTTGTGTCGACCATTCTACGATGTGGTTAAACTTGTGGGAACCTCTTAAAACAAAGTACTAGAGATTGGGCCAATTAGCCAAAACTCCCTAGGCCTGTTGGCATGAAAATCCCAATGCCGCCGCATGTTGTGCCACTAACTTAAGAGAAGAAATGCTCACCCACATAGTTTAAGAACTTGTGTACAGCCTGGAAATAGCACCTGTTTTCTTTAAGCTACAAGGTCATGGCGCGTTGGCCGAACCTAGGCTGGTGATGCTAAACCAGGCGTCAATCGGATGATCAATGTTGTGGAGGTTGTTAAAGGTCTCCACCTCTTGTTTGCGGTGTCATGGGCATGTTACTTAACAAGATTTTTGGTCTTTTTTCATGGCATAGATTTCCAGGGATGTCCTTAGCAATGTACATTGTAGTTCCATCCACCTTTATGGGAGGCGGGGGAATGACATCTCAGCCAAAGAATTTTCTATTGGTGTCTTGGCAATGCTTTCTCTTGCTGACGTAAAAGACCAGACAAATCTCCATGCTATTTGGCATGCAAATTCCAACAAAATCTGTGGTTTATATTCACTCAATCTAAAGATATCCCAACCATTGGAGCTTGAGTTTTGAATAATCATGTCCACACAATTTGGTATTCATCAAGCTGAGTAGAAGGCAATCACCAATGTAAAACCTTTCAACACTACAATATCAGTTTCTTGGTCACTTCATCACCGCCTGCATCTTTGCGAGAGTCTGGCATGTTTCTTCCCAGATGCTACATAGTTATGGCGATGGATGTCAACCGCAAGATGAATGCTTTGACCTTGCAACCTTCTTAGTATTGCAGAATGTTCATAGTAGACCACCTCGATCAGGATTTTATCCATTGCCATGTAAGTACCTGAGTTATCTTATTGATAATGATTTTTTTGCCAATTAATTGTCATTGACTTTTGTTCGTGGTTTTCTGTGTATGTGTTGTTTTTGTGGTACTTCAACTTTTACTGAAAAAAAATTAATACATTCCTGGAACTTGTCTTCAAGCTTGTTTGACACCTTTAGGGTCAAAGCATTGCGTCATCAGAGAGCCGCTTCATCATGAAATCACACTGTCCAGTGTCCTGACAGCTACGACAACAGGAAATGAATTTCCAATAGCAAAGCGGATCCAAGGGCAATAATACATGCTTTTAAGATAGATTAAACGTAGTTAGACAAAAGACAAGGGAAAAACCAAGTAATTACTGAAATTGATGTTTCATTTGAAAATAAAAATGGTTAGGTACCATCTAATCAATTCAAAGTATATGGTTTTTGTTCAAAAAGATCCTCACAAACATATTTGATAGTGGGGTTCAAAATCACTAGTGTGTATGCAACTTAAGCGATTGGGTGCTCTACCACCCAATCAGTCCCGTGGGACTGGTATGCATGTGAACAATTTGTTTGAGTGTTTGATTCTTCTACTCGGTGTGTCCGTCAGTGTGAGAAAGGAATACCATTGATAGATGGGTCTAATGCATTCTCAAATTGCACAAAAAATGATGTTAAAGCGGCCATCTCTGTCACTGTTGATGGTACGTGGCACACCGTGCAGCTGTGCTATCTTGTTTAGAAATAGCCATGCTACCTCTTTGGCGGTGGCAATGGTCATCATCGTACTTCATTGGGCCATTTTAAAAAACTTGTCCATAACATGGATGGCAACGTATCCCTCCAAAATCATGGGGTTCTGTTTCAAAGTCCATGATGAGGTCTACTCTTGGCTTCATTGGAACGGGGAGCAGTCAGAGTAGTCCTCATGGCCTTGTACAACACAGTTTACACCGTTGACAGACTACAAGACTTACATTATGCTCCCACGTTGACTTGCATGTGATCCCATCAATTGTACTTTGCAAGCTTCTTGAGCTTCTTGTCTTTATCAATGTTTCTACTTGGACCAATGTCGTTGCACTCCTCTAGTAGAATTCCACAAATCTCTTCAGACCTGGATAGTGAATTGGCATTGCCAATATAGGTCATCAAACCAGAACATGGTTCTTTCATACCTGCTAAACTCCTTGTCACCCTTTGCAAATAGCCTCACAAGGTACGAGTCTCATTTGACGAGCATTGTGTTGATCTAAGCGTTCAAATATGGTTACATACTGAGAGCATCTGTTGTTTATGTTTTTCCAGGCCGGTACTCAATCCCGTAGTGGAAGTTGGACTTAAGGAACTCCGTCCGTCGAGTTTATCAACAACTCTGACTTGGCTAAGTCTAGAGATATTTGAGTGACGGTTGGCTGATGTAAATGGCGTGTCTCCAATGTTCGAGATAGCATCACAATTTGAATGTGTGCATGACTGTTTATATGTCATTCTCTTGTATTTGCATAGTTCAATTCAATTCCGCATGGTTTTCCTGACATACCGTACTGCTACATAAAAGGTTTGTTAAGTAATGTTTTGAGGGTTTATTTGTATTTGTGTGTAACTACCTGGGTTTTTTTTGTAAGTGTGTGTAATTGGGTTCCACATCATGTGTTGTTCTTTTTTCTTCTTCATGGGTTCGGGGTCACATCACCTACCGCCGTTGAGTCCTCGGCATTGACCGCGGACATCACCGCGGTGAACACCAAGCACACGGCGGGCAGTGAACATGCAAGGAGGCAAAGGGACATGCAGTAAAGGAAAATTTACTTTTTTTTTAAAAGACAGAGTACATTGAGTCCTAAACTGAGGCAAGGATTTCAAAAAAGTCCTC
Organism: Penium margaritaceum; assembly: GCA_023375785.1. Lineage (NCBI taxonomy): Eukaryota > Viridiplantae > Streptophyta > Zygnematophyceae > Desmidiales > Peniaceae > Penium > Penium margaritaceum. Next base: position 232,335 of record SZWC01002204.1, read on the forward strand.
TTCGAAGCCGTCCACTACAGGGTTGCACAGAAACGTCAGCATGTAGTCAGCTGCGCGTTCCTGGAAGTTGCGCTGCATAATTTTGGAGAAGCCAGCGGCAGCTCATGAACGTTTGATGAGCTCAGGCCTCTGAACGAGGCTGAGCCATGCTTGCAGAAGCCAGCCAGCCGCAATCTCCTTCACTATTTTCATGCCGAGGTCGATGGAGCCTTGGTCAAGGAGGGTGTCCGCCATGAAGGTGGAATACCCTTCCTTTAGCTTGTTTTTGAAGGGCTTTTGCAGTCCGACGTCCCAGGGCTGGACCTTGCTCGTGCATTTTCTGGGGGTGTAGACAAGCTTCACCCACGGGTACTGCTCCAACACCCACGACTAAAACGTCCCCAATGCATGGGGTTTCCATGCATTGAGGATGAGCAGCACCGTGGTCTTGCTATACTCAACCCCAGCCTCTTCACACTTGCAGGCATACCACGGATCAAGGATGTGGGCAAACCACTCCTTTCTCGTTTCCGTGTTCTTCCACCTGTTGGGAGTGTGCGTGTATTGCCACCCATATTCTTCAGCGCCTTGTCCGCATGCATGTCGTCCGGGTGGCATTGTTCAGTTGATCCGGCCCAGATGACCTGGCAGGGGAGCATCTCCCCTGTCAGGGTTGTCGCGAGCACTGTGGTGATGCTGCTCTTGTCGTCATGTCCAAAAACGGGGACGTGTTTGGACCCCAGTGGTGCGTAGGTGCTGTCAGGGGAGGGGATCAGCTGGACCCCCGTGTGTTCCGCGTTGATGACAAAGCGTTCGTCGACATTGTACAGGTTCATGTAGACCGAGGCGCGGAGGAACATCTGCTCACATTGTTGCGGCCAATCAGCGGGCACACGTTGAGGAGCAGAAGTTGCACGGTGGCACACCCACTTCATCTCACGCCGCACGAACGCACGACAGAATGCGGGCAAAAAAAGCCGCTCAAATGGCTTGCCATCCAGCAGCATGACGCCCTCATTGCGGGCGACTCGGAGCATAGCCTGGCGGATGACGGTGGCGTTGAGCGGAGCGCCTTGCGCACACATGTTGTTCAGGGTCGTGACAATTTTCGCCTTTAGCTCGGGCTGCTTCGCAAAGAAGCCTGGCCGTCCACGTCTTCCGTTCTTGCGCTTGTTGCAACAATTTCCAGGCTTGAGCGGCGTTGCAGGACTGCTCGCAATGAGCTTGCGGTAGCGGTCCTGGAGCTCGCGATGATGGTCCGGGTAGTACCACCGGCAAATGGCAGCGTTGCTGAGCTCGTCCTACGGGCAATACCCGCCCAGGCTGGCGATATGCCGTGCACAAGAAGCGCAGCACCTCGCCGTACATTGCATGCTTCACATCGGACACTGCAGCATGAATGATACGCATGTGGCCCTCCGCAAACCAGTCATGGTACTGGTGCTTTGAGAGGGTGGTTGATGCGGATAGGGATGCCGATGATGGGTTGTTGTTTTTGTCGCCGAGCTCATCAATGTCCTGCTCCATGTCCTCATCATCGTCGCCGAAGTCAAGGACCATGGGTTGCTAACAGACAGGAGCGGCGGAAGCCGCATGCGAGGATGGCGGCATGACTGCACGCGTGAATGCATGGACATCGACAACCTAGGGGAGCCTGCCCGGACGTCACTTCGGTGGCTTCGGACGCACAGGACGATTCTTGCTCTGCTCCACGCTACGTTGCAGTTGGTCCGCGTACTCCTCCACAGAAATGGGATGGAAGAAGGTGGTGATGTCCACATTGAAGGGAGTGTCCGTGGAGTCCATGGTGAAGGAGTAGGTAGCACTGAGCTGGAGGTTGTGACGGAGGTGTTTGAGGGTGGTTGTGGTTACTCATGCCGTGCACCCGGGCTGTAAGTTACGGCGCACACCGGAGTGCATGTTGACGTGCAATCCTGGGCATCTCAGTCTTGGCGCAAACCCGCGAAGTCCGAGACGCATGACACGATGTGACTTTGCTTGACATTTCAAAATTGAGAGTTCAAACGTGTGCGCCACAGATGGAGCCAAACACAAACGCATAGAAAAACTAACTTGTCATTATGTGGAATACAATCTGGGTATTTTATATTTGTGTATTTATACCTCACCCCTAACACTCTTTATTTCAAATATTTAATTCATTTGCCACAAAGTTTCATGTAGCAGTATGGTATAAGTAACTGGTTTTTCTCCACCTCCGTCGTGTTGGGAGATAACGGCTCTGATTGCTCACTTGAATGCGTTGATGGACACAAAAATTTCCATTGTTGGACCCAACAATCATAGGCCTGGCATCCAAGAGTTCAATGCTTGTTTTTTGCTATCTTCCCATCTCCAGTCAGTAGTTTTATGGGTAAGAACTAAGGAATATGCTAGCAGTCCAGCACATTCATTTACAAATCGTTGCTAAGTGTTGCATGATCCCAAGAATACTTGGACATCCTGAACTTTGGTTGGTGTTGGCCATTCACTTATCGCCTCCAATTTTTTCATGTCCATTGTTACCCATCCCTTTTCGATGATGTGGCCCAAGGATTCAATTGAACGACAATCAAAGTTGCACTTCAGGACATTTCTGTAGAGCTTCTCTCTTTGTAAAATATCAATAAGGATTGGAGATGCCCACCAAGCTCCTCCAGGCTGTGACTGTACACCAAGATGCCATCAAAATACACGACAACCAAGTCTTTGAGGTACGGTCAAGAAACATTGCTAATGGCTTCTGAGTATGTTGCACGGACATTTTCTAGTCATAACGGCATAATCGTTAACTCAAAGTTCCCGTGTCTTGTGTGGAACAAGAACTCAATGTCCGCATCAAATATGCGAATCTGATGATAGCCACTATGTGGGCCGATTTTGGTGACAATTCTTTTCCCTTGTAGGTGTTCAAGGAGGTCATCTTCTTACAAAAGGAGGCAATGTTTCGTGGTGGTGATGTCGTTCAACGTCATATAATTGTTGGGAAAGGAGCCATCTGGCGCAGTTTCAGGTCCACAGGAGCAAGTTCCAGGAAAGTACCAGATGCCTGCTCCGATCGCCGATCCGACTTCACCACTGGAAAGATCAGGTGGAAAAATGTCTACGGTCCAAGTTTGAGGTTGATCCAACGGTCGGATTGGGAGATATGAATTTTCGAAGTTTCGGGGTTCATGGACCGTCGATGTCTGGATGGGCATGGGTGATGGCTCCATGCCTTAGCCTGAGAAAAGAAAAAGGCAAGAAGTCCAGGGTCAAGACCTGATGGGAGAAATATCCAAAAAGGTCCTTGGTCTTAGGATTGCCTTGTCAGAGTGTGCTGACTAGGATAAAGGTACCTCTCCTTACTTTTTAGGTGAGGTGAGATCCTTGTGTGCTAGCCATGGACACATGGCAATTCTCCATGGGTTTGTGGGTTATGTAACCACTAGGAGTGTGCCATGAGAGCATTCTCTAGCTCTCTAGGTCGTGTGTGAGTGGTCAGCCTGATTGCTAGGCTGATTTCCTCCCTTGTGTGAGATTATGGACTCTAGTGTGTGAGCCTTAGCCTCCATGGCTAAGTGGTGTGGCTTGTGAGAGGGCTGACTTGCCCAAGCTCTAGCTCTATATGTACTCCATCATTTTGAGTGATTGAACAACCATTCTTCAGCACAAGTGATGCCCTTCCAATCACACATGCTCGCTGCTCCAAGGCTCCCTCTCTCCTCAAGTTCCAACANTAAAAAGTGGCACATGCGAATTGTAGTATTTTTCCTAAGCTTTCCATTGGTGCAAAAATATTTGCATTCCATCGATTCGTTTGGGAGAAACGCCGTTTACAAACTGGCTGGTCTGAGTTGGAGTAGGAGCAGAAGCATACCCTATTTTCAAGAGGGCATATCTTTCAAAATCCACTGTTGATGACCCTGTTTTATGGGTCGATCTGAAATGTTTTGAGCTGAATTTTCCAGTGGTGGGCTCAGTTTTTCAAAATTCCCAGTCTGCTGGCACCTACAGTCCATTTTCTGTCAGACAGATTTCTGGCAGAAGCAGCAGCAGAAGCAGGGGTAGCGCCGCCATCCAAGGGCAGCGCTGAGCATCACCAAGGCTCAAAATGGCAGCAGCTGGTGTTGTAACAGCAGCCCAGCCTTTGGAGAGGCTGGAGGGACGCGCCAACTTCACGTTTTGGAAGATCCGTACCCGCCTCCTTTTGGAGGAGAGGGGCTTGTGGGAGGTGGTGAGCGGCGACGAGCCGGCTCCAGTTCCACAGGCAAAAGGCATCACCGCAGCGCAGGTGGTGGCGGGGAAGACGCCGCAAAAGGGTGCAGCTGATGCGGGTTCTTCTGCAGCTGTACCAGCGACGTANAGAAGTATGAGAGCAAGGATCCTGCATTCCTCATGCTTTTGGAGGAAAAGATGATGGCGCTGAAAATGCAGGGTGGTGAAGGGATGGAGGCGTATCTGGATAGGGCAAAGGAGCTGGCGAAGCAGCTGAGAGCGGCCGACAATCCTGTGGAAGAGACGCGCTTCATCCTCCTCTTGCTGAGGGGACTCCCAACCAGCTACGACACGGTGCGAGAGACGTTGGAGTGCCAGCCGACTCTCGACCTCGACTTCATCTGCACGCACTTGGTGCAGGTGGAACTGCGTCGCAATGCATCAAAGCGCAAAGGCGGCAGCAGCAGTAGTGAAGCAGCTTTCATGGCCATGGGCTCACGCAACCAGCAGCAGCAGCAGTCCGGGCAGCAGAGAGGCAAGAAGAAGGGCAAGTGCCACTATTGCCAAAAAGAGGGGCACTACAAGAAAGAGTGCTTCAAGTTTAAGAGGGACCAGAAGGAGCAGCAGCAGCAGCAGCAAAAGCAGCAATCCCCACAACAACAGCAGCAGCAGTCACAGCCACGGCAGCAGCAGCAGCAGTAGCAGCAGAACCAGACTAGCGTGCGCCATTTTGGCAACATGAACGTCGCCAAGGAGGTGCGCGACCGCCTCTTCATGGCGAAGTCTGACATGTCGCAGAAGGAAAAGGTGGATCTGGCGTGGTACAAAGACTCGGGGTGTACCAAGAGTCTGACGCACCACAAGGAGTGGTTTACACAGCTGCTCTCCATTCCTCCTCGGCCGATTGCTTTGGGTGATGATCGGGTGGTGTATGCTGAGGGGATTGGGATTGTGGAGATGTGGTTGGAGACCCCGCGTGGCATTGAAGTGGGAGTTTTCCATGGCGTGCTGTATGTGCCTGATGCTGCGTTCAACCTTCTCTCAGTGTCCTCTCTCACCAACACAGGACTGCGCGTTGTCTTCGATGATGACTATGGCTACATCCTCAACAAGGAAACAGGAGAGGAGTTGGCCAAGTCGGTGAAGGAGGGCGACATATACCGCCTGCTGGGGGCGACCAAGATCCCGCGTGAGCAGAGTCTTGCAGTAGTGGTGCAAGCGACAGATGGTGAGATCTGGCATGCGCGCTACGGCCACATCGGCATGCGCGCCTTGCAGCAGCTTCAAGCAAAGCAGATGGTGCGTGACCTGCCTACCATCTCTAACTTTGAGCAGCAGTTATGCATCGGATGTTTGGAGGGGAAGCAACACCGCGAGGCGTTCTCTGGAGCAGGGGAGCGTGCAAAAGAGGTGTTGGAGCTGGTCCAGACGGACTTGTGCGGACCGATGCAGACCCAGAGCTTTGGAGGCTCTAGGTATTTTCTCACCTTCATTGATGATTTCAGCCGTTACACTGCTGTGTACTTCCTTTCCTCCAAGGTCCAGTGCTTTGACAGGTTCAAGGAGTTCAAGGCCATGGTGGAGAACCAATCTGGCAAGAAGATCAAGGCGTTGCGCAGCGACCGCGGTGGAGAGTACCTGAGCAAGGAATTCCAAGACTACCTCACAACAGCTGGCATCAAGGCGCAGAGTACCGCGCCATACTCCCCGCAGCAGAATGGTGTAGCAGAACGCGCCAACCGTACCATTGTGGAGTCGGCGCGCTCCATGCTGCACGCGGCTCGACTGACCTACGACTTCTGGGCTGAAGCCGTGAGCACTGCGGTCTACATCAAGAACCGCAGTCCAACTAAGGCCCTGGAGCAGATGACGCCGTACGAGGTGTGGTTCGGCAAGAAGCCGAGCGTGGGTCATCTTCGCGCGTTTGGCAGCTTGGCGCACATGCACGTGCCAAAAGAGAAGCGGCAAAAGTGGGACGCGAAGAGTGCGCAGATGCTGATGATTGGCTACGACGTGGCAAGCAAGGCGTATCGCCTCTACGAGAGGGATACAGGCCACGTCAGCATCTCCAGGGATATCGTCTTCAACGAGAGCAACGTCATCGGCACCAACATCGTGTGTGAAGAGGTAGCAGAACCAGCAGCTGACGAGACAGTGAGAGCAGAAATTCTTCCTGATCCAGTTTCTCCCGATCCTTCCTCCATTGTAACAGTGGGAGAATCACTCTACTCTCCCATGTCTGATGTTGCAGATACAGTAGCGTTATCGGCAGAAGCAGAGGAGGGAGATGTAGCACCACCAGCAGCAGCAGTTGTGCCAGCAGCACCGCGCCAGCCGCGCGCTAACGCTCCAGCACCAGGTCGGAGGTACCCTCTCAGGGTGCGTTACAAGCCTGGTGAGCGCGGCCATTTCTGGATGCTGCAGAAACCAGAACAAATGAACGTTGCAGTTGCAGCAGATTCAGATGAGCCAACGTCATACAAGGAGGCCATGGCTGCACCGGATGCAGCAGATTGGGTGCAAGCTGTGCAGCAAGAGATACAGTCGTAGCTGGACAACGGCACGTGGGAGCTGACTGAGCGTCCTCCTGGACGTAAAGTGATCAAGTGCAAGTGGGTCTTCAAGAAGAAGCGGGGAGCAGATGGTAACCTGGAAAAGTACAAGGCGAGGCTGGTCGCCAAGGGCTACTCGCAGCAGGAGGGCATCGACTACACAGAAACTTTTGCCC
>SZWC01002205.1:5119-16113 GCA_023375785.1 Penium margaritaceum
ACGCACGCACGCACGCACGCACGCACGCACGCACGCACGCACGCACGCACGCACGCACGCACGCACACACACATACACACGCACGTGGACATGCAAATCCACATACGCACGCACGTGCGGAATGTGCATGCACGTGCACAAGCCAACGGACATGCACATCGCCTTCGCCAGCAAGCTGAATCCATGCAAGCCCGCACACAGCTGCTGTGCTGCCAAAACCAAACCATGCTGCGTCACAATGGCACGCAGCCACAGCACCGCACCTGAGCTGGCCCTCCGACAGGAGCCAGCTCAGGCTCCGAAATAATCCGTCAAGCATCAGCTGGTGAGTGGGTCGTGCAGTGTGCACGACGCCACCACAAATGTAGCGCAGCGGAAGGCAATGCAAGGCTGTGCAACGCTTCGCAGCATTCCAGGGAGAAGCAGACCTGATGCAGCGCGATCATGTTCGGGTTGACGCGATGGAATGCACAACGCGCTCGTCGGCCATACAACGCACCTCAGCCTGAGAGGGCTGCCAATGCGCGCCAGCAGCTCATCGTCCAGACCAAGGCTCCCCTCCTCCTCCCCCTCCGCCATGGCTGCCTGCTGCGCCTGCCTTGCAGACTTCGTGGAAAGCCACTGAGCCACTCCGATGTAGATATCCTTTGCTGGACAAGTCAGGTGGGTGAAAATGTTGCTCCACCCCTTCGTCTATTTCGGAATCCCACACATGGAACCCAAAAAGTGACGAAGGTTGTTACGCCCAACGGAGCGTAGATGGGGAACAGAAAGAAGTTTAGAGGCAGAACACGATCTAGAACATGGGACACTTGAGTGATTTATAATTAACGGTAAGTGTACTTCCATGACAAGTGGCGAAGTGATCAAACATATATGTACAAGTTTCGAGTTACAAATGAATCATAGTCGGGGTCATTGGGTCGATTGTCGAGCGACGAATGCAGAGTCGCATCGTGAGTGGTCGGATTTGAGAAGGTCCGCCGAGAAGTCGCAGATCTTCGAGAATCGATGGTGAAGATGCGAGATGCATTTTATAAATCTAAATTCGTCTCGGTGCGTCGAGAATTCGACCGAAAGGTCGTGATACTTTTGTTCATAGGTTTACGAGAGTGGTCGAAGCTGTCGGAAGGTTCGAAATGTCCAGTAAGGGCAGGGCAGTTGGCCAGTTTTTCTTCGACCGTTGCACTGAGTATCGCGGTCTACGCGACGCGGTAGGCTGTTTGTGTAATAGAAGAAATTTCCATTCGGAAAGATTAGGGATTCGTGTACGTCTGGTACGTAAAACTTCCCCCCCTTTTAGCTGAGACGTCCCGGCGCGCGAATTGATATGGCTCGGTGACGACATAAGTAACCGTCGATCAGATGATCGACGTCTCGAGGATTTTTGTAGGGTTCCCAGCTGTTATGCGCGACGTCGTAGCTGTGCCACTTGACGATAAGTTATCTTGTCTTGCCTCATCGTCGGTGGCCAAGAATGTCCCCGATGACATACTCTGTGTCTTCCTCCACTTGAACGTGAGGCGGAGGAGGGACATCCCTGCAAGGGAAGTTCTCTTCGGGGTCTCGGAAGTGCTTGTGTCTGATGACATGGAACACCAACTGAACTTGCATAGTGAAGGGGAGTTTGAGTCGCGCAACCATAGGGGTTTGCATGTGCTCTATCTCAAAAGGACCCAACCATTGGGGTTTGAGCTTCGAACAGTCAGATTCGTGAAGCTCGATGTTTGCCGAGCTAAGGAGGAATTCGTCGCTAGAGGTGAAGATGTCGTCATTGCAATGTTGGTCAGCTACTCGCTTCATCGCTGCTTGTGTCTTCCCGAGGGTTTATCGAATTTCCTCCCAGATGGTGGTGAAGTCTCGGCGTTGAATGTCGACGACGGGAATATTGCTACGACATTGTAGTCAAGCTGGTGTGAAGTGAAGTTTGCCATACACCATTTCAAATGGGGTTTTACCCGTTGTGGTGGAAACTACCGAATTGTATGCGATTTCAAGGATTGAGAGTTTTCGTGCCCAATCTGTCCCATGAGGTTTGCATAGTGTTCAGAGACGTTGTTCGAGCGTATGATTTTTCCACTCAGTTTGATCATCGGCTTGAGGGTGGAACACTGTTGAAAGTTGAATTCTACTACCGTAACAAGTCATCAGTTCGCACCGAAAACAGCTCGTGAATCGTCCGTCTCTGTCCCTCATGATGGTTCTTGGTACACCCTATAGCCGCACGATATTTTTTACAAACAACCGTACTATTCCCTCATCGGTGACATTGGTTGTTGTCGAGATGAAGTGGGACATTTAGGAAACCTATCAAAAACCACGAGGATTACATCATATCCCCTGGGTGTAACCTGTAATCCTATGACGAAGTCCATGGAGACATCTGTCCATGGTTTCGTCGGAACAGGGAGCGGTTCGAGAAGTCCAGGAGGCCTCATGCGACGGGATTTTTTGTTGCTAACATGTGTCATAGGTTTTGCAGAAGTTGGTGACGTTGAATTACATCTTGTCCGACCAATTTTTTTGCTAGCTTCTTCAACATCTTGTCCTCTCCAAAGTGTCCACAAGGTACGGTGTCGTGACACTCCTCGAGCAAAATACGGTGAAATTTGTCTTTCGAGGAAACGACCACCTGGCGAATGAAGTGTCGTCACTAGTAGGGTGTGTCAATCCAAAATTTCACTTTATCATATGAATCTTGCTAGTCGTAGAATCGTGTGGAAAGTCGCTCGAGGTACGGGTCTCGTTGTAGTTGTAGCGTCACCACATTAGCCATAAAATCTTGTAAATGGCTGAGTGCGTCCGCAGGATTCATTTTGCCTAGACGATACTCAATTTCGTAGTCAAACCCGGATTCATGGAACTCCATCCATCGAGTCTGGAGTCGACTGAGATTCGGTTGCATCTTCAAGTATTTTAATGCATGGTGGTCGGTGCGCATGATGCATCGGCGACACTCGAGGTAGCATCGCCACGTCTTGCATCCGTGTACGATCGCAAGCATCTCGTTCTTGTGTACTATGTAGTTGAGTTCCCGTCCTCACATTTTTTTAGACTTGTAGGCGACCGGTTGTTCGCCGTTGCCGTGGTCTTACAGGAGGACTACACCAAGGGCTCATCCTCATGCGTCCATGGCCATGACGTAGTCGATCATTGGATCAGCTAATCGCAGGGCTGGCGCCGAGGTCAAAGCGTCGCGCAAAGCGGTGAACATTTCTTGTTTGATGTCAAGTGGAGTCGGAAAGAGGCGTTGACACTCGGGCGTAGTCCCATACGCATCACTGGTAGAAATTGCAGAATCTAAGAAAAACCTGAATTTCTCGAATGTTAGTCGGCGTCAACCAATTAGCAAATACTGCTGCCTTTTTCATATCCATGGTGATCCCTTCACCGTTGATGACGTGACCTAAAAACTCCATCGAACGACAACCGAAGTCCCATTTTGATAGTTTGTCAAAAATTTCCTCTCTTTGGAAAACTTCAAGGACTTTTCGATGATGTCCATCGTGCTCCTCGGAAGTGTGTTTGTACACTAGACTTTTCTGAGTTATACTATGACAGAATCGTCGAGGTACGGACGTAAAATGTTGTTCATTGCCGCCATAAACATCGGCAGGGAATTTGTGAGTCCGAACGGGATGACAATGAACTCGTATTGCAAGTAGCAGGTTCAAAACACCGTCTTCTCGATGTCTAAGCCTGCCACGTGTATTTGGTGGTATCATTACAAAAGTCGATTTTGTTGAAAATTTGAGCCCCTCGAAGTTAAAAAAATCAGCTCGAAGAAGAGGATACCGGTTCTTTATGGTATCATCGTTCAACGCCTGATAATCAATGCACATATGCATCTCATCATTTTTTTTAATAGTACTGGTGTGGCGTATGTTGACGTGGATGAGCAGATGAACCCCTGACCAAGCATCTCGTCAAGCTTCCTTTTCAGCTCGGTTAGCTCACGATCACTCATCCAATACGCCCCTCGAACAGTAGGTTTCCTGCCTAGCTTCCGTTTGATGTGATGGTCGAAGTCTCGTAGAGAAGGTAAAGTCTTATATAGTTCGTCGGGGAAGACGTTTGCAAACTCCTGGATGAGGAGTGCGAACTCTTTGGGTACCATCACGAACTTTGTTCATTCCAATGAGGCTGATGAGGTCGATGATGAGTGAGCTACTACCAGTTTCGCTTCCTCACTTGCTCTAGATGCACGAGCCACGCACAAGGTCATGCTTGGCCACATTAAGCGGCATTTGCTGCACAGGTTATGATTTTTTCTCTTCCACAAGTTCATCTAATGCTTCAACGTCTATTGCTTCCGCTATCAGCATCCATCCTACTTGTGGAAGTCATCGTTTGGTGTCGTCGATCTCTACGAAGACGTCCACACTGTTCCAGTCGACATAGGGATTGAGCCAGTATAGGAAATATCGTATGAGGATGATTATGTGATTGCTCATTAGACAAGACTTTCAGACTGTTACATCTCGTAGATCTCCCACTTGTAGTCATAGTGGTTCTCGGAGTCTTCATATGTGTTGTCTCCCGTTGACGGATTTTCCTTCAAATACCCCTTGTTCAATCTATGAACTCAGCTTGCTATCAATGTCGTGGCTTATGAAGTTGTGTGAAGCTCCTCCATCCCATTGTGTCGGTACCGTTTTGCGACTTTTGCATCCTCGAGGCTCAACTTTTAACAGTATCGCCGATTGGTCATCCTCGTACCCTTCGTCAAACGTTGTGATCTCAGAACCCTCTGCGGCGATGTAGGTCGTTCTGACAATCGTTCGGCGCGGATCACTCCTCACAGATAAGAGTTGCGCCTTTTACTCGTGCCCTCAACCATTTCTCGACTCATTTTTCAACGACTCCCCCCTTTTTGGCATGCGGCTTGCTCCAGCAATTGTGAGCGATGTGCTTAACTTTTCCGCAGTTGCAACAAGTTCGCTTATCTCTCTGGCCGACGGTTTCCACTTCCATCGGAGTCGAGGAGTCTGTCGAGTGGATATTTTCATTTGCACAATAATTGTGGTTAGCAGGTCGCACGCCATACGATTACTAGATTCGAGCATTAAAGTCGGCGCTATCGATCCTTTTCGTTGTTCCGACCATCTGTTTAAGTCAATATGGATACCAAAAATAATGATTACTCGGCGGATATCTAGCTTGAGGCCGTTGTAGTAGAAACTGAGTTTTTCAAGGGTGATTTCTACTCTGTGATAATCACGTGGAATCATTGCATGTGCTCCACAACGTTAGACTGCCAGCGTAGATGCTTGAGCTTAATCCGCACGTCAGAATTCTCGATCAGTCATCTAAAGTGCACAAGCATCACACGTAAATATTCATTCCAGTCGGTTGGTGGCGTCAGCGCGTCCTGCCATTGTGGGTTGATCTGCTCCAAGGGCAGAACACCTCAGGTTAGTGATGTGAGACAGGTGCCGTGGGCTGTTGATGAGGCCCCGCCAGTCTCCTAATATCGTTGCATGTTCTTCAGGTCGGAACACAAACTCACAAATACTGGGGTCGTTGACCTTAGTAGATGTGAAGTTCATCTCCAAACTTGTCAACCACATCCAAACCGTTGGTCCTTTTAAGTTTAAAGAGCTGAATAGTCTCGGTGGAGCCTGACGAATTTTGGGTTTGCTCGAGAGTTGGGGATTTCTCTTAACCAACACCGCTTCACGAGCACTTGCATTGCGAAGAAATTCCATCACAACGTTGAGTTTTTGGAGCAAGTGGTTGTTGATTCCCTCGAGCACAGAGATCATGTTCACTAGTTCCTTGTTGTTCCACACCTATCATCCAGTGCCACCTATCTTCCCTACTAACGTCCTTAAGGCTGTCGGTTTGGGCGACTGATTCATCGCTGTTAGATATGTGAACGGATTTATCGTCGAAGCCATAGGGGTTGTCCTAGCTACCTCAAAGCCTGCCACGCTAGCATTCGCTGTAACTTCAGGGTTCATGTGCATTGGCACGTTCTCCTCCTCCATCGCCGAAGTCGTCGCCAAAGACCCACTGCTGGTCGTTGGTTGCGTTTGCTCGCCTCAAGTCCTACTCGCTAATTCTTTGAAGTCATGACATGCAAGATGCGCTGAAGGGTTGTGCGAGGTAGTCCTTTGGATGGAATCGAGATGCCTCTCCAACAGGGTTGTGCTCTTATACCAAGTGTTACACGGAACTGAGCGTAGATGGTGAATAGGTAGAAGTTGCAAGGCAAAATCCGATTAAGAATGTGGGACACTTGAGCAATTTATAATTTGCAGTAAGTGTAATTTGATGACAAGTGTCAAAATGATCGAACATATATATATATCTATGTATACATGCAAGTTTCAAGCTAAGAATGAAGCATAGTCCGGGTCGTTGGGTTGATTGTCATGCGACGCGTGCGGAGTCGCGTCGTGAGTGGTTGGATTCTAGATGGACCGCCGAGAAGTCAGGGTCTTCGAGAATCGACAGTGAAGATGCGAGATGCATCTTTATAAATCCAGATTCACCTTGGTGCATTGATACGTCAACTGAAAGGTTGTGATTCTTCTTTTTGTAGGTTTGCGAGAGTGGTCAAAGCTATCGAAAGGTTCGGGAGTGTCCTCTGAGGGCGGGGTAGTTGGCCAGTTTTTCCTCGACTGTCTGCTTGAATATCGCAGTCTCTGCAATGTGGTGGGCTGTTTGTGTGATAACAGAAACTCCCATTTGGAAAAATTATGGAATTGTGTACGACTGGTACATAAAAAAGACCTTGCCCCGAAATCATTGAACTTCCATTCATTGATTTTCCCTTCTTTTTGGGGCTAGATGAACTTGAGTGGTTCATGTACGCGCTACGAGTGATGAATTACCTGAAGACCAATTTTACACACTTCGATGTCGTTTCAAGCTCTTGAGTGGTCTCGTACCGTTGATCTACCAACCTTCATCGATTTTGACGCTATAATTAAATGTAAAGCCACACTTCATAGGCGTGACAGGGCAACAGACTTGCCAATGGATACGCAGACGTGCTTCAATCCAACCAAAACCAGTTTTGGACTATCATTGAATTCATCTAGAACGTTCTGGTTATCCTCGCCTTTCTGTGGATTCGTTCATCTATTTTCTGCCCACCTCCTTTTTATTGGCTCGTCAAATGCGCATAGATGAAGGATGAAGAACAATGAAGTGAGTAAATAAATGTCATAAGTCTCGCACAGATTAGCAATTTGCAAATGAATTCAAGAACTTTGGCAAAATTTGCAATCGTCCACATAGGAAATTCACAAAAAAAGAACAGGATGATCGATGACGGATGAAATTGAGCAATTTTGGGGCACGGCCTAATTTAATTCCATGTTTGAACCATCGACTTGCACACAAAACTGCATAATCAGCCACACACAAACTGTTGTAACTACATGGTAAAAAAATAGTTATGATTGCTTTCTGTGCTATTTTTATGCCTTTGAACTAATATTCAAACTGGTCACTAGGAAAGTGGTATCGAAGTCCTCCATGCTCTCAGTCTTCCAGGAAGGTTTGGGTACCTATGCGAACTTTGCTTGTGAACTCTAGCAAATTTCGCACTAGGAAGGTTTGGCAAGGCCTTCAATCACGAACAAAAGTGGATGGCGAGGATAACCCCACGATTGCAAACATATGCCCAACAATCACGGATCAATGATTTTTCGATCGTTGGCGCTCGTTAAGTACTTTTTGAGAGCTTATTGGATGTTCAGATACCATTGCATGTGTTAAGATGGAGATGAACATGCAATAATCCAATTTACAACGATATGACGATGACAAAGCTCCTCATCCTACAGTTACAGAGATTGAACTCGACAGAGTTCTAATCGATGAAAGGGCCTTACACACTACACCTGGGGCATGCCATGGGTGTCCTTGATGTTTTTGGAAATCGCCAACCATGAAGCATTGAAAACTGACAAAAACCAAGTAACAAGTAATAGTAAATATTAAGTACATACACGTGTTAAGTTTGCCGAGCCAATATGCGAACTCAACAACCAAGTAGTAGTCTAGCCAATGATGGAGTCCAACGATTCCCAGCCTCACCCATAATTTCTCTCTCATTACTTCAACCTCAAAACTAACATTAACCCCTCAACCTAAGGAAAGGAGTGAATCTTGGGAAAGTGAAGGGGTTGAAATACAAATATCATGAATCAGTAGTTTGAAATAAACTAAGGTTTATGTTTATTATCATTATGAAAATGGGCATGGATATGGTAATGAATATGGGTTCGTGTTTGGATACTACTCTGGATATGGATATGGATATGGATTTGGTGATAAACATGGATATGGCAATGAGAAAAATATTATTATATTCATAAATGAGCACATTACATTATGCTGCATTCATGTGCTTTCTCTAGGCAATGTCAACGTTACTCTGTAACTCGTTGTACACTTGGTGTGTAGCGTTGATGCCTTGTTTGGGTTTGGGTAAATCCGTGGTCACTGTCAATTAATAATGTTGTGTGTGTGTGTGTGTGTGTGCATGTATGTGTATGTGTGTGTGTGTGCCTAGTAGAAAATTCATAACAAAAACAGAGGCATATTGAACGAAGCCACTAAGAAAGGTTTGGGTCATAAGTCATCACTAATGGGCTTGAACATTCGAGGACAGAAACAAGGTGATGGCCAATTGGTGGAGTCTATTTCGACGCGAAGGTTCATATCTCTCACCGCCCACGTAGTTGGTCCAAATATCTGTCACGTTCATAACATCATCAATGCCGCAAATGGTTGTGAAACCGGAGAGGACTGATGACGTATGACAATGATGGTATTCGACTTGAGCGGCTGTCAAACCCTAGCGTGACCAAGAGATGCACTTGGTCGTCAGCACACATTTTTTCCCATCAATGTCCATCAACCAAGAGGGTTGATGGGGAGCTCATGGGCCAACGTTGTCATCACACAAAATTGGCAAATGTGAGTCAAACTACCCGCCCTCAAATAAGATGAAACATGAAGGCTTCACACAACTACGAATTTTGGGTTACCTCGTGACCCGTCTTAGGCATGTGTCACATTAAACAAACTCAACTCACCACGAGAAGTCGCGATGAGTTGAGTTCATATGGCTGCTACACTCGTTCATCTTAAACCAAGTCAAACATACTCCATGGAATCCATAGCGCATACTTTTCCGCGTCAAAGTTCATGTAGTGCCAGTGTGACACATGTTGCTTGCACGTAGCGCGCACGTTCTCAATTGTTATTGTTTTACTCCTGAAATACTGGTGAGCTCATTTTTTTATGATGTGGCTTGACAAGATGGCATTCTTTAATTAAAGATTAGAAAATGATATGGCGTCAGTTCAGGCAAACCATTTTTTCTAAAAAATTACGTAACTTACAGGAGTTGTCTTGATTTACTACACCTCTGGAGCTGTAGCAACTTTCTAACAACTCGTCGACGGTGCCCCACACTTCATGTGCTCATCGTGGGGTGCGACTCAACAACATGGCTCAACGCTGACAGTTCTGCATTAGAAAAGGTCTGGAATTTGTTGTTTGGGCCATCCCGCCAGAGCGAGTTTCTAGTGGCTTCGGTGTAACCGCAAATGCCAAACAACGACCTCTGACTCGCCATTTTTCAAGAGAGGGAATGCACAACGCAACTGACAGTTGGTACGTAGTGGTATGACGCCTGCCTGAAAATAAAAAAATGATCTAGTGGTAGGAAAGATGTGACGTTTTTACCCATTAGCGATGGCTGATATCGTGACAGTGATGGTCAGTCAATGGTCCGAGATAATCACTCTGATTGAAATCGGGGGAAAACTTGTGCGAGGCGGCGACCTGACGAAACGCAACGGCTTTTTGCGACGTCCAGGATGGGTAGGTCCGGAAAGCTCTTGTTCGAGGAATATACTACTAAAATATGTGAAGTCCAACGATGAACGATCGTTCCATCCGCTGGTCCATCTGGTCTATAGATTAATCCAACCTGACGTAAAAGCCTCACGGCGACATTGCAAGCGTCCTAGAAATTGTGAAAACAATTTTTTCTCACGTTGATTTACATTGAGTTCACGAAGGATTTTTTCCATCGATAATGCAAGACAAAACAAATCATAATTTCAAACCATCGTCAGTATTTCAAAGGTATAGAGGAAAATTACGCCGAAAACAATTTTTTTTCATATACTCTCATGAGCTTACAGACCAGGATCATCCGGGCGTCAAAGCAACCCGTCCAGCCATTCAGGTCGGCATAAAACTTTGACCTCTGGAGCAAGGTTTGCGTGTCCGGTAGGCCAGGGACAAGTTATGTTCGAAGTGACTAGGAGCAAATGTCCTAGTATGAGGACAGAGCCTCAACTAGGGTTATATTGTGACTTTATCCTAAAATTTGTCCTTGCCACGCAATTTTTGAACTCCATCCGATGGCATCTAACCACATGCAACTCCAGAAAAAGTGGCAGGCGCATGTGTGGACGTGACTGCCGCCGGCTACGCAAATCACCAGATGCAGCAGCAGCACACTGTTTTCTTGGCGGCGGTAGGGGCGGTTCGGCAGCAGGAAGGTTGACGCGGTTGCGTGAGCGGGAGCTGCGACGGCGCAGGCTTTGCAGCAGCATGAAAGTGTTTGTACCTGACGTGTGAGGTGGATCAGGGTTTGGAGCTTGGCTTCAATGGTGTGTAGCTGCCGCGGATCAACTACGGCACCGTGGGCATCTGTATGCCACCCTGCAAACTGACGCACGCGGGCATAACCACGTGCATCGGATCAGGGTGGTCCAGAGCAAGCGAAGCAAAGGCAGAGCAGCGGGGAGCTGTGTGCGGCGAGCGTAGCAACCACAGCGCGGCAGCAAGGCAAGTAGCCACACCAGCCGGGCAAGCAGCCACACCAGCCGGGCAAGCAGCCACACCGGCCGGGCAAGCAGCCACACCAGCCGGGCAAGCAGCCACACCAGCCGGGCGAGCAGCCACATCAGCCGGGCAAGCAGCCACACCAGCCGGGTAATCAGCCACACCAGCCG
>SZWC01002205.1:99858-116739 GCA_023375785.1 Penium margaritaceum
ACTCTGACCGATCGGGCCGCCTTCTCCTCCGGCCCTCCACAGCTCCACATCATCTCCATGGATCCTGAACCCACTCTTCCTCCTCAGCATCCTGTTGACTCTGGCCCTGATGAACACGCCGGCATCATTCCTCCCATTGTCCCGGCAGCTGACCGTCCTGTGGTGCCTCCACCTGTGTCACCACCACCGCCTCCACCACCACCATCGGCACCCCGTTTTTCCCGCAACTGGCCCAAGGATTATGACCCCACAGCTCCACCACGTCGCTCCTCTCGCCGCACTAATCTCAACGCACTCACCGCTGTCTTCTCCCGAGGTGCTGCTCTCTCTCTTCCCGCTCCACCATCTCCTCCCGCTGCTGATCCTCCTGCTTCACCATCCTGCGACTACGCCCTTGTTACTCCAGTGGTGGACCCGGTCAGTTACAAGGATGCTCTGAGCTGACCTGATGCTGCTGACTGGCATTCTGCAGCAGTCAGTGAAATTGAGCAACTTCAAAAGCAGAAGACCTGGACTCTGGTTGATCTTCCGGCAGGTGCCCCGGTCGTCACCTGCAAGTGGATCTTCAAACGCAAACTCGACGAGCACGGCCTCCCTGACAGGTACAAGGCACGCCTTGTGGCCCGTGGCTACAGCCAGGTCCAAGGTGTTAACTACAGCGACACTTTCGCCCCTGTCGCCAAGTACAGCTCCATCCGCATCGTCCTTGCTCTCGCCGCGCAGGAGAACTGGTTTCTACATCAAATGGATGTCAAGTCTGCGTTTCTCAATGGTGATCTTGACGAAGAGGTCTTCATGACTCAGCCGGAGGGTTTTGTGCAGCCGGGGGGGGAAAGCAAGGTATGTCGGCTGCTCAAATCCCTTTACGGCCTCAAGCAGGCGCCAAGACAGTGGAACAAGCGCATACATGATTTCTTCCTCAGTCAGCACCTCAAGCGTCTCCATTCCGACCACTCCGTTTACTACAAAGAAGGTCTCCAGAACCTTGGTGTGATTCTTTATGTGGACGACCTGATTCTGTTTGGTCGCTCTCTCTCTATCATCAATGAGTTCAAGCAGACGCTCTCTGCTACGTTTGAGATGAGTGACGAGGGTCCGCTACGCTTCTACCTCGGCATACAGATTCATCACAGCCGCAGTCCACCTGAGATCACGCTGTCTCAGAGCACATACATCACGCGCATGGCTGACAAGTTCAACTTGGGCCAGCCGCACCCTACCAGCACTCCTCTGCCAGTGGACCATGGCCTGACGAAGCCAGTGACCAGTGACATGCTTGCAGATCCAAGTGAGGCCAAGCTTTATCCCAGCCTCGTCGGCTCCCTGATGTACGCAAGTGTGGGCACGCGTCCTGACCTCTCATACGCTGTTGGCCTCCTCAGCCAAGGCTGCAAAAATCCGACAGTTGACCATGTGGCAGCAGCCAAACGCAGCATCCGTTATCTCAAGTGCAATGCTGACCAGAAAATCAAATACCAGCCACAAAGCAGCGTTCGCCTCATTGGCTTCTGTGACTCTGATTTGTCAGGTNTCACGAGCAAGATATATCACGGAGGATATTGCACTTGGCTTACGAGTGGCCTGGAGGCGGTAGCCTGAGCGGAGCTCTGGCAGGAGGCTGACGTGGCATCTCGAACAAGAGCTGATATGAGAGCCGAGTACCGGACCACTAGTCCATCGTGGAGCAGAAGGGAATCGGTGCGGACACATGGGGGGGGTTGTGGCATCGATCAAGTATCGATGACACAAAAGTCGAAGACCGTCCGATCGCAGATCGACGACGTACGACCTTTGAATAAACAGCATGGATCGAATCAC
This sequence comes from Penium margaritaceum, assembly GCA_023375785.1. NCBI lineage: Eukaryota > Viridiplantae > Streptophyta > Zygnematophyceae > Desmidiales > Peniaceae > Penium > Penium margaritaceum. The sequence continues at coordinate 101,677 of SZWC01002205.1, forward strand.
ATCGAAAGACAACAGGGAGCAGTACTATTCAAGAATACCGAAGACCCTGTGTGATCGGAACCTAAGCTCAACGACAGGTACAATATTGAAGACGGCACGTACCGACGGCAGACGGCAGAACCGCTGTTGCGGAGCGAGACGGATCAGAGGTGAAGGCGAGCGCAGCAGAATTTAAGTCAGTTCTAGATCCTCATTCTATAATTCTGTCAAGCACTAGACTTCAGTAGACTATGTACCCAGGAGTTAGTGAATTCTGATGAATGGAGTTCATGAAGTTCACTCCCTCTATCGCTGGTTGAGCAGATCTGGCTGTGAGCGCCTGTGTTGATCTGCTCTGGTTTAAGCGATTGGTTTTGCGCTGTCCATAGAAGTTCTTGTGGCATTCAACGATCTGACATTTTAACATCAGGTTCAGTCAGGCGCAGTCAGGCCCAGTCAGGCGCAGTCAGGCGCTGTCAGGCGCAGTCAGGCGCACTCAGGCGCACTCCGGCGCACTCAGGCGCACTCAGGTGCACTCAGGCGCAGTCAGGCGCTGTGAGGCGCAGTCAGGCGCAGTCAGGCGCATTCAGGCGCAGTCAGGCGCAGTCAGGCACATTCAGGTGCACTGAGGCGCACTCAGGCGCAGTCAGGTGCAGTCAGGCACACTCAGGCACACTCAGGCGCACTCAGGCACACTCAGGCGCACTTAGGCACACTCAGGCACAGTCAGGCAAAGTCAGGCACAGTCAGACGCAGTCAGGCGCAGTCACACGCAGTCAGGCGCACTCAGGGGCACTCACGCGCACTCAGGCTTAGTCAGGCGCACTCAGGCGCACTCAGGCGCACTCAGGCGCTCTCAGGCGCACTCAGGCCCACTCAGGCGCACTCCGGCGCACTCAGGCGCACTCAGGCGTACTCATGTACACTCAGGCGCACACAGGCGCACTCAGGCGCACTCAGGCGCACTCACGCGCACTCAGGCGCACTCAGGCGCAGTCAGGCGCAGTCAGGCGCACTCAGGCGCACTCAGGCACAGTCAGGCGCAGTCAGGCGCAGTCAGGTGCAATCAGGCGCAGTGAGCCGCAACACAGGCGCACTCAGGCGCACTCAGGTGCACTCAGGCGTACTCATGTACACTCAGGCGCAGTCATGCGCAGTCATGCGCATTCAGGCGCACTCAGGCGCACTCAGGCGCACTAAGGCATACTCAGGCGCACTCAGGCGCACTCAGGCGCACTCAGGCGCTCTCAGGCGCAGTCAGGCGCAGTCAGGCGTAGTAAGGCGCAGTCAGGCGCAGTCAGGCGCAGTCAGGCGCAGTCAGGCGCCGTCAGGCGCACTCAGGCCCACTCAGGCGCACTCACGCGCAATCAGGCGCACTCACGCACAGTCAGGAGCAGTCAGGCGCAGTCAGGCGCAGTCAGGCGCTGTCAGGCGAACTCAGGTGCAGTCAGGCGCAGTTAGGCGCAGACAGGAGCAGTCAGGCGCAGTCAGGCGCAGTCAGGCGCAGTCAGGCGCAGTCAGGCGCAGTCAGGCGAAGTCAGGCGCATTCAGGTGCACTCAGGCGCACTCAGGCCCACTCAGGCGCACTCAGGCGCACTCAGGCACATTCAGGCGCACTAAGGCGCATTCAGGCGCAATCATGCACAGTCAGGAACAGTCACAAGCAGTCTGGCCCAGTCAGGCGCAGTCAGGGTCACTCAGGGGCACTCAGGCGCACTCAGGCGGACTCAAGTGCGCTCAGGCACACTCAGGCGCACTCAGGTGCACTCAGGTGCACTCAGGCGCCCTCAGGCGCACTCAGGCGCACTCAGGCGCACTCAGGCGCACTCAGGCGCACTCAGGCGCACTCAGGCGCACTCAAGCGCACTTAGGCGCTCTCAGGCGCAGTCAGGCGCAATCAGGCATAGTCAGGCGCAGTCAGGCGCAGTCAGGCACAGTCAGGCGCAACTCAAGCGCACTCAGGCGTACACAGGCGCACTCAGGCAGACTCTCGCGCACACAGGCGCACTCAGGCGCACTCAGGCGCACTCAGGCGCAGTTAGGCGCAGTCAGGCGCTGTCAGGCGCAGTCAGGCGCAATCAGGCGCAGTCAGGCGCAACTCAGGCGCACTCAGGCGCACTCAGGTGCACTCAGGCGCAATCAGGCGCACTCAGGCGCAGTCATGTGCACTCATGCGCAGTCAGGCGCGCTCAGGCGCACTCAGGCGCACTCAGGCGCACTCAGGAGCACTCAGGCGCACTCAGGCGCACTCACGCGCAATCAGGCGCACTCACGCACAGTTAGGAGCAGTCAGGCGCAGTCAGGCACAGTCAGGCGCTGTCAGGCGAACTCAGGTGCAGTCAGGCGCAGTCAGGCGCAGACAGGTACATCAGGCACAGTTAAGCGCAGTCAGGCGCAGTCAGGCGCAGTCCGGCGCACTCAGGCGCAGTCAGGCGCAGTCAGGCGCTGTCACGCACAGTCAGGCGCACTCAGACGCAGTCAGGCGCAGTCAGGCGCTGTCACGCACAGTCAGGCGCACTCAGACGCAGTCAGGCGCAGTCAGGCGCTGTCACGCACAGTCAGGCGCACTCAGACGCAGTCAGGCGCAGTCAGGCGCTGTCACGCACAGTCAGGCGCACTCAGACGCAGTCAGGCGCAGTCAGGCGCTGTCACGCACAGTCAGGCGCACTCAGACGCAGTCAGGCGCAGTCAGGCGCTGTCACGCACAGTCAGGCGCACTCAGACGCAGTCAGGCGCAGTCAGGCGCTGTCACGCACAGTCAGGCGCACTCAGACGCAGTCAGGCGCAGTCAGGCGCTGTCACGCACAGTCAGGCGCACTCAGACGCAGTCAGGCGCAGTCAGGCGCTGTCACGCACAGTCAGGCGCACTCAGACGCAGTCAGGCGCAGTCAGGCGCTGTCACGCACAGTCAGGCGCACTCAGACGCAGTCAGGCGCAGTCAGGCGCTGTCACGCACAGTCAGGCGCACTCAGACGCAGTCAGGCGCAGTCAGGCGCTGTCACGCACAGTCAGGCGCACTCAGACGCAGTCAGGCGCAGTCAGGCGCTGTCACGCACAGTCAGGCGCACTCAGACGCAGTCAGGCGCAGTCAGGCGCTGTCACGCACAGTCAGGCGCACTCAGACGCAGTCAGGCGCAGTCAGGCGCTGTCACGCACAGTCAGGCGCACTCAGACGCAGTCAGGCGCAGTCAGGCGCTGTCACGCACAGTCAGGCGCACTCAGACGCAGTCAGGCGCAGTCAGGCGCTGTCACGCACAGTCAGGCGCACTCAGACGCAGTCAGGCGCAGTCAGGCGCTGTCACGCACAGTCAGGCGCACTCAGACGCAGTCAGGCGCAGTCAGGCGCTGTCACGCACAGTCAGGCGCACTCAGACGCAGTCAGGCGCAGTCAGGCGCTGTCACGCACAGTCAGGCGCACTCAGACGCAGTCAGGCGCAGTCAGGCGCTGTCACGCACAGTCAGGCGCACTCAGACGCAGTCAGGCGCAGTCAGGCGCTGTCACGCACAGTCAGGCGCACTCAGACGCAGTCAGGCGCAGTCAGGCGCTGTCACGCACAGTCAGGCGCACTCAGACGCAGTCAGGCGCAGTCAGGCGCTGTCACGCACAGTCAGGCGCACTCAGACGCAGTCAGGCGCAGTCAGGCGCTGTCACGCACAGTCAGGCGCACTCAGACGCAGTCAGGCGCAGTCAGGCGCTGTCACGCACAGTCAGGCGCACTCAGACGCAGTCAGGCGCAGTCAGGCGCTGTCACGCACAGTCAGGCGCACTCAGACGCAGTCAGGCGCAGTCAGGCGCTGTCACGCACAGTCAGGCGCACTCAGACGCAGTCAGGCGCAGTCAGGCGCTGTCACGCACAGTCAGGCGCACTCAGACGCAGTCAGGCGCAGTCAGGCGCTGTCACGCACAGTCAGGCGCACTCAGACGCAGTCAGGCGCAGTCAGGCGCTGTCACGCACAGTCAGGCGCACTCAGACGCAGTCAGGCGCAGTCAGGCGCTGTCACGCACAGTCAGGCGCACTCAGACGCAGTCAGGCGCAGTCAGGCGCTGTCACGCACAGTCAGGCGCACTCAGACGCAGTCAGGCGCAGTCAGGCGCTGTCACGCACAGTCAGGCGCACTCAGACGCAGTCAGGCGCAGTCAGGCGCTGTCACGCACAGTCAGGCGCACTCAGACGCAGTCAGGCGCAGTCAGGCGCTGTCACGCACAGTCAGGCGCACTCAGACGCAGTCAGGCGCAGTCAGGCGCTGTCACGCACAGTCAGGCGCACTCAGACGCAGTCAGGCGCAGTCAGGCGCTGTCACGCACAGTCAGGCGCACTCAGACGCAGTCAGGCGCAGTCAGGCGCTGTCACGCACAGTCAGGCGCACTCAGACGCAGTCAGGCGCAGTCAGGCGCTGTCACGCACAGTCAGGCGCACTCAGACGCAGTCAGGCGCAGTCAGGCGCTGTCACGCACAGTCAGGCGCACTCAGACGCAGTCAGGCGCAGTCAGGCGCTGTCACGCACAGTCAGGCGCACTCAGACGCAGTCAGGCGCAGTCAGGCGCTGTCACGCACAGTCAGGCGCACTCAGACGCAGTCAGGCGCAGTCAGGCGCTGTCACGCACAGTCAGGCGCACTCAGACGCAGTCAGGCGCAGTCAGGCGCTGTCACGCACAGTCAGGCGCACTCAGACGCAGTCAGGCGCAGTCAGGCGCTGTCACGCACAGTCAGGCGCACTCAGACGCAGTCAGGCGCAGTCAGGCGCTGTCACGCACAGTCAGGCGCACTCAGACGCAGTCAGGCGCAGTCAGGCGCTGTCACGCACAGTCAGGCGCACTCAGACGCAGTCAGGCGCAGTCAGGCGCTGTCACGCACAGTCAGGCGCACTCAGACGCAGTCAGGCGCAGTCAGGCGCTGTCACGCACAGTCAGGCGCACTCAGACGCAGTCAGGCGCAGTCAGGCGCTGTCACGCACAGTCAGGCGCACTCAGACGCAGTCAGGCGCAGTCAGGCGCTGTCACGCACAGTCAGGCGCACTCAGACGCAGTCAGGCGCAGTCAGGCGCTGTCACGCACAGTCAGGCGCACTCAGACGCAGTCAGGCGCAGTCAGGCGCTGTCACGCACAGTCAGGCGCACTCAGACGCAGTCAGGCGCAGTCAGGCGCTGTCACGCACAGTCAGGCGCACTCAGACGCAGTCAGGCGCAGTCAGGCGCTGTCACGCACAGTCAGGCGCACTCAGACGCAGTCAGGCGCAGTCAGGCGCTGTCACGCACAGTCAGGCGCACTCAGACGCAGTCAGGCGCAGTCAGGCGCTGTCACGCACAGTCAGGCGCACTCAGACGCAGTCAGGCGCAGTCAGGCGCTGTCACGCACAGTCAGGCGCACTCAGACGCAGTCAGGCGCAGTCAGGCGCTGTCACGCACAGTCAGGCGCACTCAGACGCAGTCAGGCGCAGTCAGGCGCTGTCACGCACAGTCAGGCGCACTCAGACGCAGTCAGGCGCAGTCAGGCGCTGTCACGCACAGTCAGGCGCACTCAGACGCAGTCAGGCGCAGTCAGGCGCTGTCACGCACAGTCAGGCGCACTCAGACGCAGTCAGGCGCAGTCAGGCGCTGTCACGCACAGTCAGGCGCACTCAGACGCAGTCAGGCGCAGTCAGGCGCTGTCACGCACAGTCAGGCGCACTCAGACGCAGTCAGGCGCAGTCAGGCGCTGTCACGCACAGTCAGGCGCACTCAGACGCAGTCAGGCGCAGTCAGGCGCTGTCACGCACAGTCAGGCGCACTCAGACGCAGTCAGGCGCAGTCAGGCGCTGTCACGCACAGTCAGGCGCACTCAGACGCAGTCAGGCGCAGTCAGGCGCTGTCACGCACAGTCAGGCGCACTCAGACGCAGTCAGGCGCAGTCAGGCGCTGTCACGCACAGTCAGGCGCACTCAGACGCAGTCAGGCGCAGTCAGGCGCTGTCACGCACAGTCAGGCGCACTCAGACGCAGTCAGGCGCAGTCAGGCGCTGTCACGCACAGTCAGGCGCACTCAGACGCAGTCAGGCGCAGTCAGGCGCTGTCACGCACAGTCAGGCGCACTCAGACGCAGTCAGGCGCAGTCAGGCGCTGTCACGCACAGTCAGGCGCACTCAGACGCAGTCAGGCGCAGTCAGGCGCTGTCACGCACAGTCAGGCGCACTCAGACGCAGTCAGGCGCAGTCAGGCGCTGTCACGCACAGTCAGGCGCACTCAGACGCAGTCAGGCGCAGTCAGGCGCTGTCACGCACAGTCAGGCGCACTCAGACGCAGTCAGGCGCAGTCAGGCGCTGTCACGCACAGTCAGGCGCACTCAGACGCAGTCAGGCGCAGTCAGGCGCAGTCAGGCGCAGTCAGCCGCAACACAGGCGCACTCAGGCGCACTCAGGCACACTCAGGCGCGGTCATGCGTAGTCATGCGCAGTCAGGCGCACTCAGGCACACTCAAGCACACTCAGGCGCACTCAGGCGCACTCAAGAGCACTCACGCACACTCCGGCGCACTCAGGCGCTCTCAGGCGTAGTCAGGCGCAGTTAGGCGCAGTAAGGCACAGTCAGGCGCAGTCAGGTGCAGTCAGACGCAGTCAGGCGCAGTCAGGTGCAGTCAGGCGCAGTCAGGCGCACTCAGGCGCAGTCAGGCACACTCAGGCGCACTCAGGCGCACTCAGGCGCACTTAGGCGCACTCAGGCACACTCGGGAGCACTCAGGCACACTCAGGCGCACTAAGGCGCGTTTAGGCGCATTCATGCGCAGTCAGGCACAGTCACACGCAGTCAGGCCCAGTCAGGCGCAGTCAGGCGCACTCAGGGGCACTCAGGCGCACTCAAGGAAACTCAAGTGCGCTCAGGCGCACTCAGGCGCACTCAGGCGCACTCAGGCGTACTCAGGCGCCCTCAGGCGCACTCAGGCGCACTCAGGCGCACTCAGGCGCACTCAGACGCACTCAGGCACACTCAGGCGCTCTCAGGCGCAGTCAGGCGCAGTCAGGCGCAGTCAGGCGCAGTCAGGCGCAGTCAGGCGCAACTTAGGAGCACTCAGGCGGACACAGGCACACTCAGGCGGACCCAGGCGCACACAGGCGCACTCAGGCGCACTCAGGCGCTCTCAGGCGCAGTCAGGCGCAGTCAGGCGCAGTAAGGCGCAGTCAGGCGCAGTCAGGCGCAGTCAGGCGCAGTCAGGCGCAATCAGGCGCAGTCAGGCGCACTCAGGCGCACTCAGGCCCACTCAGGCGCAATCAGGCGCAGTCAGGCGCAGTCAGGCGCAGTAAGGCGCAGTCAGGCGCTGTCAGGCGCACTCAGGCGCAGTCAGGCGCAGTTAGGCGCAGACAGGTGCAGTCAGGCGCAGTCAGGCGGAGTCAGGCGCATTCAGGTGCACTCAGGCGCACGCAGGTGCACTCAGGCGCACTCAGGCGCACTCAGTTGCACTCAGGCGCACTCAGGCGCACTCAGGCGCACTCAGGCACGTTCAGGCGCACTAAGGTGCTTTCAGGCGCAATCATGCGCAGTCAGGCACAGTCACGCGCAGTCAGGCGCACTCAGGCGCACTCAGTTGCACTCAGGCGCACTCAGGCGCACTCAGGCGCACTCAGGCACGTTCAGGCGCACTAAGGTGCTTTCAGGCGCAATCATGCGCAGTCAGGCACAGTCACACGCAGTCTGGCCCAGTCAAGCGCAGTCAGGCGCACTCAGGGGCACTCAGGTGCACTCAGGCGCACTCAGGCGCACTCAGGCGCACTCAGGCACGTTCAGGCGCACTAAGGTGCTTTCAGGCGCAATCATGCGCAGTCAGGCACAGTCACACGCAGTCTGGCCCAGTCAAGCGCAGTCAGGCGCACTCAGGGGCACTCAGGTGCACTCAGGCGCACTCAGGCGCACTCAGGCGCACTCAGGCGCACTCAGGCGCTCTCAGACGCAGTCAGGCGCAGTCAGGCGTAGTCAGGCGCAGTCAGGCGCAGTCAGGCGCAGTCAGGCGCAACTCAAGCGCTCTCAGGCGGACACAGGCACACTCAGGCAGAGTCAGGCGCACACAGGCGCACTCAGGCGCTCTCAGGCACACTCAGGCGCACTCAGGCGCAGTCAGGCGCAGTCAGGCGTTATCACGCACAGTCAGGCGCACTCAGACGCAGTCAGGCGCAGTCAGGCGCTGTCAGGCGTAGTCAGGCCCAGTCAGGCACAGTCAGGCGCAGTCAGGCGCAGTCAGGCGCAGTCAGGCGCAGTCAGGCGCAGTCACGTTCACTCAGGCGCAGTCAGGCATAGTCAGGCGCAGTCAGGCGCAGTATGGTGCAGTCAGGCGCAGTCAGGCACAGTCAGGCGCAGTCAGGTTCAGTCAGGCGCAGTCAGGCGCATTCAGGCGCAGTCAAGCGCTGTCAGGCGCAGTGAGGCGCACTCTGGCGGACTCCGGCGCACTCAGGCGCACTCAGGCGCAATCAGGCGCAGTCAGGCGCAATCAGGCCCAGTCAGACGCAGTCAGGCGCAGTCAGGCGCAATCAGGCGCAGTCAGGCGCAATCAGGCCCAGTCAGACGCAGTCAGGCGCAGTCAGGCGCAATCAGGCGCAGTCAGGCGCAGTCAGGCGCAGTCAGGCGCAGTCTGGCGCAGTCAGGCACTGTCAGGCGCACTCAGGCGCAGTCAGGCTCAGTTAGGCGCAGACAGGCGCAGTCAGGCGCAGTCAGGCGCAGTCAGGCACAGTCAGGCGCAGTCAGGCGAAATCAGGCGCAGTTAGGCGCAGTCAGGCGCACTCAGGCGCACTCAGGCGCACTCAGGCGGAATCAGGCACACTCAGGCGCAGTCAGGCGCAGTCAGGTGCAGTCAGGCGCTGTCAGGCGCACTCCGGCGCAGTCAGGCGCAGTTAGGCGCAGACAGGCGCAGTCAGGCGCAGTCAGGCGGAGTCAGGCGCAGTCAGGCGCAGTCAGGCGCAGTCAGGCGCAGTCAGGCGAAGCCAGGCGGATTCAGGTGCACTCAAGCGCACTCAGGCGCACTCAGGCGCATTCAGGCACACTCAGGCGCACTCAGGCACATTCAGGCGCACAAAGGCGCATTCAGGCGCAATCATGCGCAGTAAGGCACAGTCACGCGCAGTCTGGCCTAGTCAGGTGCAGTCAGGCGCACTCAGGGGTACTCAGGCGCACTCAGACGAACTCAAGTGCGCTCAGGCGCACTCACGCGCACTCAGGCATACTCAGGCGCACTCAGGCGCCCTCAGGCGCACTCAGGTGTACTCAGACGCACTCAGGCGCACTCAGGCGCACTCAGGCGCACTCAGGCGCACTCAGGCGCACTCCGGCGCACTCAGGCGCACTTAGGTGCACTCAGGCACAGTCATGCGCAGTGAGGCGCAGTCAGGCGCAGTCAGGCACAGTCAGGCGCAGTCAGGCGCATTCAAGTGCACTCAGGCGCACTCAGGCGCAGTCAGGTGCAGTCAGGCACACTCAGGCGCACTCATGCGCACTCTGGCGCACTCAGGCGCACTTAGGCACACTCAGGCGCAGTCAGGCACAGTCAGGCACAGTCAGACGCAGTCAGGCGCAGTCATACGCAGTCAGGCGCACTCAGGCGCACTCAGGCGCAGTCAGGCGCAGTCAGGCGCAGTCAGACGCAGTCAGGCGCAGTCAGGCGCAGTCAGGCGCAGTCAGACGCAGTCAGGCGCAGTCAGGCGCAGTCAGGCGCAGTCAGACGCAGTCAGGCGCACTCAGGCGCACTCAGGCGCACTCAGGCACAGTCAGGCGCAGTCAGGCGAAGTCAGGCACAATCAGGCGCAGTCAGCCGCAACAAAGGCGCACTCAGGCGCACTCAGGTGCACTCAGGCGCACTCAGGCACACTCAGGCACAGTCATGCGCAGTCAGGCGCACTCAGGCGCACTCAGGCGCACTCAGGCGTACTCAGGCGCTCTCAGGCGCACTCAGGCGCAGTCAGGCGCAGTAAGGCGCAGTCAGGCGCAGTCAGGCGTAGTCAGGCTCAGTCAGGCGCAGTCAGGCGCACTCAGGCGCACTCGGGCGCAATCAGGCGCACTCAGGCGCAGTCAGGCGCAGTCAGGCGAAGTCAGGCGCAGTCATGCGCAGTCAGGCGCGCTCAGGCACACTCAGGCTCACTCAGGCGCACTCAGGCGCACTCAGGCGCACTCAGGCGCACTCAGGCGCTCTCAGGCGCAGTCAGGCGCAGTCAGGCACAGTAAGGCGCAGTCAGGCACCGTCAGGCGCAGTCAGGCGTAGTCAGGCGCAGTCAGGTACATCAGGCGCAGTCAGGCGCAGTCAGGCGCAGTCAGGCGCAGTCAGGCGCACTCAGGCGCAGTCAGGTGCACTCAGGCGCAGTTAGGCGCAGTCAGGCGCACTCAGGCGCACTCAGGCGTAGTCAGGCGCACGCAGGCGCACTCAGGCACACTCAGGCGCACTCCGGTGCACTCAGGCGCACTCAGGCACAGTCAGGCGCAGTCAGGCGCAGTCAGGCGCACTCAGGCGCACTCAGGCGTAGTCAGGCGCACGCAGGCGCACTCAGGCACACTCAGGCGCACTCCGGTGCACTCAGGCGCACTCAGGCACAGTCAGGCGCAGTCAGGCGCAGTCAGGCGCACTCAGGCGCACTCAGGCGTAGTCAGGCGCACGCAGGCGCACTCAGGCACACTCAGGCGCACTCCGGTGCACTCAGGCGCACTCAGGCACAGTCAGGCGCAGTCAGGCGAAATCAGGCGCAGTCAGGCGCAGTCAGGCGCAGTCAGGCGCAGTCAGGCGCACTCAGGCGCAGTCAGGTGCACTCAGGCGCAGTTAGGCACAGTCAGGCGCACTCAGGCGCAGTCAGGCGCAGTCAGGCACAGTAAGGCGTAGTAAGGCGCAACTCAGGATTACTGAGGTGCAATCAGGCGCACTCAGGCGCAGTCATGCGCAGTCATGCGCAGTCAGGCGCACTCAGGCGCACTAAGGCGTACTCAGGCGCACTCAGGCACACTCAGGCGCACTCAGAAGCACTCAGGCGCACTCAGGCGCTCTCAGGCGCAGTCAGGCGCAGTCAGGCGCAGTAAGGTGCAGTTAGGCGCAGTCAGGCGCAGTCAGGCACAGTCAGGCGCAGTCAGGCACAGTCAGGCGCAGTCAGGCGCAGTCAGGCGCACTTAGGCGCACTCAGGCGCATGCAGGCGCACTAAGGAGCACTCAGGCGCACTAATGCGCACTCAGGCGCACTCAGGCGCACTGAGGCGCACTCAGGGGAACTCAGGCGCACTTAGGCGTAGTCAGGTGCAGTCAGGCGCAGTCAGGCGCAGTCAGGCGCAGTCAGGTGCAGTCAGGCGCAGTCAGGCGCAGTCTGGCGCAGTCAGGCGCATTTAGCTGCACTAAGGCGCACTCATGCGCACTCAGGCCCACTCAGGCGCACTCAGGCGCACTCAGGCGCACTTAGGCACACTCAGGCGGACTTAGGCACACTCAAGTGCAGTCTGGCACAGTCAGGCACAGTCAGGCGCACTCAGGCGCACTCAGGCGCACTCAGGCGCACTCAGGGGCACTTCGGCGCACTTAGGCGCAGTCAGGTGCAGTCACGCACAGTCAGACGTAGTCAGGCGTAGTCACACGCAGTCAGGCGCACTCAGGGGCACTCAGGCGCACTCAGGCGCACTCAGGCGCACTCAGGCGCACTCCGGCGCACTCAGGCGCATCAGTGCACTCAGGCCCACTCAGGTGCACTCAGGCATACTCAGGCGCACTACGGCGCACTCAGGCACACTCAGGCGCACTCAGGCGCACTCAGGCGCACTCAGGCGCACTCAGGCGCACTCAGGCGCACTCAGGCGCACTCGGGCGCACTCGGGCGCACTCAGGCGCACTCAGGCGCTCTCAGGCGCAATCAGGCGCAGTCACGCGCAGTAAGGCGCAGTCAGGCGCAGTCAGGCGCAGTCAGGCGCACTCAGGCGCACTCAGGCGTACTCAGGCGCACTCAGGCGCTCTCAGGCGCAGTCAGGCGCAGTCAGGCGCAGTAAGGCGCAGTCAGGCGCACTCAGGCGCACTCAGGCGCACTCAAGCACACTCAGGTGTACTCAGGCACAGTCAGCCGCAGTCAGGCACAGTCAGGCGCAGTCAGGCGCAGTCAGGCGCACTCAGACGCACTCAGGCACCGTCAGGCGCAGTCAGGCGCAGTCAGGCGCAATCAGGCACAGTCAAGCGCAGTCAGGCGCTGTCAGGCGCAGTCAGTCGAATTCAGGCGCATTCAGGTGCACTCAGGCGCACTCAGGCACACTCAGGCGCGCTCAGGCGCACTCAGGCGCACTCAGGCGCAGTCAGGCGTAGTCAGGCGCAATCAGGCACAGTCATATGCAGTCAGGTGCAGTCAGGCGCAGTCAGGCGCAGTCAGGCGCACTCAGGCCCACTCAGGCGCAATCAGGCGCACTCGGGCGTACTCAGGCGAACTCAGGTGCCCTCAGGCGCACTCACGCGCATTCAGACGCACTCAGGCACACTCAGGTGCACTCAGGCGCACTGAGGCGGACTCAGGCAAACTCAGGCGCACTCACGCGCACTGAGGCGCACTCAGGCGCACTCAAACACAGACAGGCGCAGTAAGGCGCAGTCAGGTGCACTCAGGCGCAGTCAGGCGCAGTCAGGCGCAGTCAGGCGCAGTCAGGCGCAGTCAGGCACAACTCAGGCACACTCCGGCGCACTCAGGTGCACTCAGGCGCACTCAGGCGCACTCAGGCGCAGTCATGCGCAGTCATGCGCAGTCAGGCGCAATCAGGCAAACTCAGGCGCACTCAGGCGCACTCAGGCGCACATAGCCACATTCAGGCACACTCTGGCGCACTCAGGCGCACTCAGACGCAGTCAGGCACAATCACGTGCAGTCAGGCGTAGTGAGGCGCAGTCATACGCAGTCAGGTGCAGTCAGGTGCAGTCAGGTGCAGTCAGGTGCAGTCAGGCGAAGTCAGGCGCAATCAGGCGCAGTCAGGCGCATTCAGGCGCACTCAGGCGCACTCAGGCGTACTCATGCACACTCAGGCGCACTTAGGCACACTCAGGCGCACTCAGGCACATTCAGGCGCAGTCAGGCGCAGTCAAGCGCAGTCAGGCGCAGTCAGGCCCGGTCAGGCGCACTCAGGCGCACTCAGGCGCACTCAGGCGCACTCAGGCGCAGTCAGTCGCAGTCAGGCGAAGTCAGGCGCAGTCAGGCGCAGTCAGGCGCAGTCAGGCGCAACTCAGGCGCATTAGGCGGACACAGGTGCACTCATGCGAACTCAGGCGCACACAGGCGCACTCAGGCGCACTCAGGCGCACTCAGGCGCACTCAGGCGCACTCAGGCGCACTCAGGTGCTGTCAGGCGCAGTCAGGCGGAATCAGGCGCAGTCAGGCACAACTCAGGCGCACTCAGGCGCACTCAGGCGCACTCAGGCGCAGTCATGTGCAGTCATGCGCAGTCAGGCCCGCTCAGGCGCACTCAGGCGCACTCAGGCGCACTCAGGCGCACTCAGGCGCACTCAGGCGCAGTCAGGCTCAGTAAGGCACAGTCAGGCGCAGTCAGGCGCAGTCAGGCGTAGTCAGGCGCAGACAGGTACATCAGGCAGAGTCAGGCGCAGTCAGGCGCAGTCAAGCGCAGTCAGGCGCAGTCAGCCGCAACACAGGCGCACTCAGGCGCACTCAGGCACACTCAGGCGCGGTCATGCGTAGTCATGCGCAGTCAGGCGTACTCAGGCGCACTCAAGCGCACTCAGGCGCACTCAGGAACACTCAGGAGCACTCAAGCGCAATCATGCGCACTCAGGCGCTCTCAGGCGCAGTCAGGTGCAAACAGGCGCAGTAAGGCACAGTCAGGCGCAGTCAGGTGCAGTCAGGCGCAGTCAGGCCCAGTCAGGCGCAGTCAGGCGCAGTCAGGCGCAGTCAGGCGCAGTCAGGCACACTCAGGCACACTCAGGCGCACTCAGGCGCACTCAGGCACAGTAAGGCGCAGTCAGGCGCAGTAAGGTGCCGTCCGGCACTGTCAGGCGCACTCAGGCGCAGTCAGGCGCAGTCAGGCGCAGAAGTCGCAGTCAGGCGTAGTCAGGCGCAGTCAGGCGCAGTCAGGCGCAGTCAGGCGCAGTCAGGCGCAGTCAGGCGAAGTCAGGCGCATTCAGGTGCACTCAGGCGCACTCAGGCGCACTCAGGCGCACTCAGGCGCACTTAGGCGCACTCAGGCGCACTCAGGCGCACTCAGGTGCACTCAGGCGCACTAAGGCACAGACAGGCGAAATCAGGCGCAGTCAGGCACAGTCACATGCAGTCAGGCCCAGTCAGGTGCAGTTCGGCGCACTCAGGGGCACTCAGGCGCACTCAGGCAAACTCAAGCGCACTCAGGGGGACTCAGGCGCACTCAGCCGCACTCAGGCGCCCTCAGGCGCACTCAGGCGCACTCAGGCGCACTCAGGCGAACTCAGGCGCACTCAGGCGCACTCAGGTGCACTCGGGCGCTCTCAGACGCAGTCAGGTGCAATCAGGCGCAATCAGGCGCAGTCAGGCGCAGTCAGTAGCAGTCATGCGCAGTCAGGCGCGTTCAGGCACACTCAGGCTCACTCAAGCGCACTCAGGAGCACTCAGGCGTACTCAGGAGCACTCAGGCGCACTCAGGCACTCTCAGGCGCAGGCAGGCGCAGTCAGGCGCAGTAAGGCGCACTCAGGCACAGTCAGGCGCAGTCAGGCGTAGTCAGGGGCAGCCAGGCACATCAGGCGCAGTGAGGCGCAGACAGGCGCAGTCCGGCGCATTCAAGCGCAGTCAAGCGCAGTCAGGCGCAGTCAGGCGCACTCAGGCGCACTCAGGCACACTCAGGCACACTCAGAAGCACTCAGGCGCACTCAGGCGCACTCAGGCGCACTCAGGTGCACTCAGGCGCAGTCAGGCGCAGTAAGGCGCAACTCAGGCATACTGAGGCGCATTCAGGCGCACTCAGGTGCAGTCATGTGCAGTCATGCACAGTCAGGCGTACTCAGGCGCACTTAGTCGTACTCAGGCGCACTCAGGCACACTCAGGCGCACTCAGAAGCACTCAGGCGCACTCAGGCGCTCTCAGGCGCAGTCAGGCACAGTAAGGCGCAGTAAGGCGCAGTCAGGCACAGTCAGGCGCAGCCAGGCGCAGTCA
>SZWC01002205.1:118638-132055 GCA_023375785.1 Penium margaritaceum
TCAGGCGCAGTCAGGCGCAGTCAGGCGCAGTCAGTCAAAGTCAAGCGCATTCAGGTGCACTCAGGCGCACTCAGGCACACTCAGGCGCACTCAGGTGCACTCAGGCACACTCAGGCGCAGTCAGGCGCAGTCAGGCGCAGTCAGGCACAGTCATACGCAGTCAGGCGCAGTCAGGCGCACTTTGGCGCAATCAGGCGCACTGAGGCGTACTCAGGCGCAATCAGGCGCACTCGGGCGCACTCAGGCGCACTCAGGCGCCCTCAGGCGCACTCACGCGCATTCAAGCGCACTCAGGCGCACTCAGGCGTACTCAGGCACACTCA
This sequence comes from Penium margaritaceum, assembly GCA_023375785.1. Taxonomy (NCBI): domain Eukaryota; kingdom Viridiplantae; phylum Streptophyta; class Zygnematophyceae; order Desmidiales; family Peniaceae; genus Penium; species Penium margaritaceum. The sequence continues at coordinate 118,962 of SZWC01002205.1, forward strand.
GGCGCACTCACGTGCTCTAAAGCGTAGTCAGGCACAGTCAGGTGCAGTCAGGCGCGGTCAGGCGCAGTCAGACGCAACTCAGGCGCACTCAGGCGCACTCAGGCTATCTCAGGCGGACTCAGGCGAACTCAGGCGCAGTCAGGCGCACTGAGGCGCACTCAGGCGCACTCAAGCGCAGACAGGCGCAGTAAGGCGCAGTCAGGTGCACTCAGGCGCAGTCAGGCGCAGTCAGGCGCAGTCAGGCGCAGTCAGGCACAACTCAGGCGCACTCCGGCGCACTCAGGTGCACTCAGGCGTACTCAGGCACACTCAGGCGCAGTCATGCGCAGTCATGCGCAGTCAGGCGCAGTCAGGCGCACTCAGGCGCACTCAGGTGCAGTCAGGCGCATTCAGGCGCACTTAGCCACATTCAGGCACACTCTGGCGCACTCGGGCGCACTCAGGCGCAGTCAGGCACAGTCACGTGCAGTCAGGCGTAGTGAGACGCAGTCAGGCACAGTCAGGTGCAGTCAGGTGCAGTCAGGCGCAGTCAGGCGCAGTCAGGCGAAGTCAGGTGCAGTCAGGCGCAGTCAGGCGCATTCTGGTGTACTCAGGGGCACTCAAGCGCACTCAGGCCCACTCAGGCGCACTCAGGCGCACTCAGGCGCACTCAGGCGCACTTAGGCGCACTCAGGCACACTTAGGCACACTCAAGCCCAATCAGGCACAGTCAGGCGCAGTCAGGCGCAGTCAAGCGCAGTCAGGCGCAGTCAGGCGCAGTCAGGGGCAGTCAGGCGCAGTCAGGCGCACTCAGGCGCAGTCAGGCGTAGTCAGGCGCAGTCAGGCGCAGTCAGGCGCAGTCAGGCGCAGTCAGGCGCAGTCATGCGCAGTCAGGCGCGTTCAGGCACACTCAGGCTAACTCAAGCGCACTCAGGCGCACTCAGGCGTACTCAGGCACACTCAGGCGCACTCAGGCGCACTCAGGCGTACTCAGGCACACTCAGGCGCACTCAGGCGCACTCAGGCGTACTCAGGCACACTCAGGCGCACTCAGGCGCACTCAGGCGTACTCAGGCACACTCAGGCGCACTCAGGCGCACTCAGGCGTACTCAGGCACACTCAGGCGCACTCAGGCGCACTCAGGCGCACTTAGGCGCTCTCAGGCGCAGTCAGGCGCAGTTAGGAGCAGTAAGGCGCAGTCAAGCACAGTCAGGCACAGTCAGGCGTAGTCATGGGCAGTCAGGCGCATCAAGCACAGTCAGGCGCAGACAGGCACAGTCAGGCGCAGTCAGGCGCAGTCAAGCGCAGTCAGGCGCACTCAGGCGCACTCAGGCGCACTCAGGTGCACTCAGGCACACTCAGACACACTCAGGAGCACTCAGGCGAACTCAGGCGCACTCAGGCGCACTTAGGTGCACTCAGGCGCAGTCAGGTACAGTCAGGCGTACTCAGGCGCAGTCAGGCGCAGTCAGGCGCAGTCAGGCGCAGTAAGGCGCAACTCAGGCATAGTGAGGCGCACTCAGGCGCACTCAGGCGCAGTCATGTGCAGTCATGCGCTGTCAGGCGCACTCAGGCGCCCTTAGTCGTACTCAGGCGCACTCAGGCCGACTCAGGCGCACTCAGAAGCACTCAGGGGCACTCAGGCGCTCTCAGGCGCAGTCAGGCGCAGCAAGGTGCAGTAAGGCGCAGTCAGGCGCAGTCAGGCGCAGTCAGGCGTAGTCAGGCGCAGTCAGGCAAAGTCAGGCGCAGTCAGGCGCAGTCTGGCGCAGTCTGGCGCAGTCAGGCGCATTTAGGTGCACTCAGGCGCACTCATGCGCACTCAGGCCCACTCAGGCGCACTCAGGCGCACTCAGGCGTACTTAGGCAAACTCAGGCACACTTAGGCACACTCAGGTGCACTCAGGTACAGTCAGGCGCACTCAGGCGCACTCAGGCGCACTCAGGCGCACTCAGGGGCACTCAGGCGCACTTAGGCGCAGTCAGGTGCAGTCAGGCACAGTCAGACGCAGTCAAGCGTAGTCACACGCAGTCAGGCGCACTCAGGAGCACTCAGGCGCACTCAGGCGCACTCAGGCGCACTCAGGCGCATCAGCGCACTCAGGCGCACTCAGGCCCACTCAGGTGCACTCAAGCGTACTCAGGCGCACTCAGGCGCACTCAGGCGCACTCAGGCGCACTCGGGCGCACTCAAGCGCACTCAGGCGCACACAGGCGCACTCAGGCGCACTCGGGCACACTCCGGCACACTCAGGCGCTCTCAGGCGCAGTCAGGCGCAGTCAGGCGCAGTCAGGCGCAGTGATGCGCACTCAGGCGCACTCAGGCGCACTCAGGCGCACTCAAGCGCTCACAGGCGCAGTCACGCGCAGTCAGGCGCAGTAAGGCGCAGTCAGGCACACTCAGGCACACTCAGGCGCACTCAGGCGCACTCAGATGCACTCAGGCGCAGTCAGCCGCAGTCAAGCACAGTCAGGCGAAGTCAGGCGCAGTCAGGCGCACTCAGACGCACTCAGGCACTGTCAGGCGCAGTCAGGCGCAGTCAGGCGCAATCAGGCACAGTCAGGCGCAGTCAGGCGCACTCAAGCGCAGTCAGGCACAGTCATACGCAGTCAGGCGCAGTCAGGCGCAGTCAGGCGCGCTGAGGCGTACTCAGGCGCACTCGGGCGCACTCAGGCGCACTGAGGCACCCTCAGGCGCACTCACGCGCATTCAAGTGCACTCAGGCGCACTCAGGCGCACTCAGGCGTACTCAGGCGCACTCACGCGCACTCACGCGCTCTGAAGCATAGTCAGGCACAGTCAAGCGCAGTCAGGCGCAGTCAGGCGCAATCAGACGCAACTCAGGCGCACTCAGGCGCACTCAGGCTCACTCAGGGGGACTCAGGCGAACTCAGGCCCACTCAGGCGCACTGAGGCGCACTCAGGCGCACTCAAGCACAGACAGGCGCAGTAAGGCACAGTCAGGTGCACTCAGGCGCAGTCAGGCGCAGTCAGGCGCAACTCAGGCGCACTCCGGCGCACTCAGGTGCACTCAGGCGCACTCAGGCGTAATCAGGCGCACTCAGGCACAGTCATGCGCAGCCACGCACAGTCTGGCAAACTCAGGCGCACTAAGGCGCAGTCAGGCGCATTCATGCGCACTAAGCCACATTCAGGCACACTCTGGCGCACTCAAGACACTCAGGCGCAGTCAGGCACAGTCACGTGCAGTCAGGCGTAGTGAGGTCCAGTCAGGCGCAGTCAGGTGCAGTCAGGTGCAGTCAGGCGCAGTCAGGCGCAATCAGGCGAAGTCAGGTGCAGTCAGACGCAGTCAGGCGCATTCAGGTGTACTAAGGGGCACTCAGGCGCTTTCAGGCCCACTCAGGCGCACTCAGGCGCACTCAGGCGCACTTAGGCGCACTCAGGCGCACTTAGGCACACTCAGGCCCACTCAGGCACAGTCAGGCGCAGTCAGGCGCAGTCAGGCGCAGTCAGGCGCAGTCAGGCACATTCAGGCGCACTCAGGCGCACTCAGGCGCACTCAGGCGCAGTCAGGCGTAGTCAGTCGGAGTCAGGCGCAGTCAGGCGCAGTCAGGTTGAGTCAGGCGCAGTCAGGCGCAGTCAAGCGCAGTGAGGTGTTGTCCGGAGCAGTCAGGCGCAGTCAGGCCCAGTGAGGCATTGTCAGGCGCAGTCAGGCGCACTCAGGCACACTCAGGCGCACTTAGGGGCACTCAGGCGCACTCAGGCGCAGTCAGGCGCAGTCAGGCGCAGTCAGGCGCAGTCAGGCGCAGTCAGGCGCAGTCAGGTGCAGTCAGGCGCAGTCAGGCGCAGTCAGGCGCAGTCAGGCGCAGTTTGGCGCATTCGGGTGCACTCAGGCGCACTCAGGCGCACTCAGGCCCACTCAGGTGCACTTAGGCACATTCAGGCGCCCTTAGGCACACTCAGGCGCCCTTAGGCACACTTAGGTGCAGTCAGGCACAGTGAGGCGCAGTCAGGCACAGTCAGACGCAGTCAGGCGCAGTCACACGCAGTCAGGCGCACTCAGGGGCACTCAGGCACACTCACGCGCCCTCAGGCGCACTCAGGCGCACTCAGGCGCATTAGGCGCACTCAGGCGCACTCAGGCGCACTCAGGCGCACTCAGGCGCACTCAGGCGCACTCAGGTGTACTCATGCACACTCAGGCGCACTCAGGCCTACTCAGGCGCACTCAGGCGCACTCAGGCGCACTCAGGCACACTCAGGCGCGCTCAGGCCCACTCAGGCGCACTCAGGCGCACTCAGGCGCATTCTTGCGCACTCAGGCGCTCTCAGGCGCAGTCAGGCGCAGTCAGGCGCACTAAGGCGCAGTCAGGCGCAGTCAGGCACAGTCAGGCGCACTCAGGCGCACTCAGGCGCACTCAGGCGCACTCACGCGCTTCCAGGCGCAGTCAGGCGCAGTTAGGCGCAGTAAGGCGCAATCAGGCGCACTCAGGCGCACTCAGGCGCACTCAGGCGCACTCAGGCGCACTCAGGCACAATCAGGCGCAGTCAGGCGCGGTCAGGCACAGTCAGGCGCAGTCAGGCGCACTCAGGTGCACTCAGGCACCGTCAGGCGCAGTCAGGTGCAGACAAGCGCAGTCAGGCGCAGTCAGGCGCAAACAAGCACAGTCAGGCGCAGTCAGGCGCAGTCAGGCGCAGTCAGGCAAATTCAGGCGCATTCAGGTGCACTCAGGCGCACTCAGGCGCACTCAGGCGCACTCAGGCGCACTCTGGCGCACTCAGGCGCAGTCAGGCGCAGTCAAGCACAGTCATACTTAGTTATGCACAGTCAGGCGCAATCAGGCGCAGTCAGGCGCACTCAGGCGCACTCAGGCGCAATCAGACACACTCGGGCACACTCTGGCGCACTCAGGCGCCCTCAGGCGCACTCAGGCGCATTCAGGCGCACTCAGGCGCACTCAGGCACACTCAGGCGCACTCAGGCGCTCTCAAGCGCAGTCAGGCGCAGTCAGGCGCAGTCAGGCACAGTCAGGCGCAGTCAGGCGCAGTCATGCGGAGTCAGACACAACTCAGGCGCACTCAGGCACACTCAGGCACACTCAGGCGGAATCAGGCACACTCAGGCGCACTCAGGCGCAGACAGGCGCAGTAAGGCGCAGTCAGGCGCACTCAGGCGCAGTCAGGCGCAGTCAGGCGCAGTCAGGCGCAGTCAGGCGCAGTCAGGCGCAACTCAGGCGCACTCAGGCGCACTCAGGTGCACTAAGGCACACTCAGGCGCACTCAGGCCAGTCATGCGCAAACATGGGCAGTCAGGCGTAGTCAGTCGCGCTCAGGCGCACTCAGGCGCACTCAGGCACACTCAGGCGCACTCAGGCACACTCAGGCGCACTGAGGCGCACTCAGGCGCAGTCAGGCACAGTCAGGCACAGTCAGGCGCAGTCAGGCGCAGTCAGGCGCAGTCAGGCGCAATCAGGCGCATTCAGTTGCAGTCAGGCGCATTCAGGCCTAGTCAGGCACAGTCAGGCGTAGTCAGGAGCAGTCAGGCGCATTCAGGTGCACTCAGGCACACTCAGGTGCACTCAGCCCCACTCAGGCGCACTCAGGCGCACTCAGGCCCACTCAGGCGCACTTAGGCGCACTCAGGCGCACTTAGGCACACTCCGGCGCATTCAGGCACAGTCAGGCGCAGTCAGGCACAGTCAGGCACAGTCAGGCGCAGTCTAGCGCAGTCAGGCGCAGTCAGGCACAGTCAGGCGCAGTCAGGCCAAGTCAGGTGCAGTCGTGCGCAGTCAGGCGCAGTTAGGCGCAGTCAGTCGCACTCAGGCGCACTCAGGCGCACTTAGGAGCACTCAGGCGCAGTCAGGCGCACTCAGGCGCATTCAGGCGCACTTAGGCGCACTCAGGCGCACTCGGACTCCTTCAGGCGCAGTCAGGCGCAGTCAGGCACATTCAGGCGCAGTGAGTCGCAGTCAGGTTCAATCAGGCGCAGGCAGCCGCACTCAGGCACACTCAGGCGCACTCAGGCGCACTCAGGCGCACTTAGGCGCACTCAAGCGCAGTCAGGCGCCGTCAGGCTCAGTCAGGCGTAGTCAGGCGCAGTCAGGAACAGTCAGGCGCACTCAGGCGCAGTCAGGTGCAGTCAGGCGCAGTCTAGCGCAATCAGGCGCAGTCAGGCGCAGTCAGGTGCAGTCAGGCGCAGTCAGGCGCATTCAGGTGCACTCAGGAGCACTCAGGCGCACTCAGGCCCACTCAGGCGCACTCAGGCGCACTCAGGCGCACTCAGGCGCACTCAAGCGCACTCAGGCGCACTAGGCACACTCAGGCGCACTCAGGCACAGTCAGGCGTAGTCAGGCACAGTCAGGCGCAGTCAGGCGCAGTCAGGCGCAGTCAGGCGCAGTCAGGCGCAGTCAGGCGCAGTCAGGCGCAGTCAGGCGCAGTCAGGCGCAGTCAGGCGCAGTCAGGCGCAGTCAGGCGCAGTCAGGCGCAGTCAGGCGCAGTCAGGCGCAGTCAGGCGCAGTCAGGCGCAGTCAGGCGCAGTCAGGCGCAGTCAGGCGCACTCAGGCACACTCAGGCATACTCAGGCGCACTCAGGCGCACTCAGGCGCACTCAAGCGCACTCAGGCGCACTAGGCACACTCAGGCGCACTCAGGCACAGTCAGGCGTAGTCAGGCACAGTCAGGCGCAGTCAGGCGCAGTCAGGCGCAGTCAGGCGCAGTCACACGCAGTCAGGTGCACTCAGGAGCACTTCGGCGCACTCAGGCACACTCAGGCGCACTCAGGCGCACTCAGGCGCACTTTGGCGCTCTCAGGCGCACTCATGCATACTCAGGCACACTCAGGCGCAGTCACGCGCACTCAGGCATACTCAGGCGCACTCGGGTGCACTCAGGCGCACTCAGGCGCACTCAGGCACACTCAAGCGCACTCAGGCACACTCAGGCGCACTCAGGCGCACTTTGGCGCACTCATGTGTACTCAGGCATACTCAGGCGTACTCAGGCGCACTCAGGCGCACTCAGGTGCACTCAGGCGCACTGAGGCACACTTAGGTACAGTCAGGCGCAGTCAGGCGCAGTCAGGCGCAGTCAGGTGGAGTCAGGCGCAACTCAGACGCACTCAGGCGCACTCAGGTGCACTCAGGCGCACTCAGGCACACTCATGCGAAGTCATGCACAGTCATGCGCAGTCAGGCGCAATGAGGCTCACTCAGGCGCACTCAGGCGCACTCAGGCACACTCAGGTGCACTCAGGCGTACTCAGGCGCACTCAGGAGCACTCAGGCGCACTCAGGCCAGTCAGGCGCAGTCAGGCACAGTCAGGCGCAGTTAGGCGCAGTCAGGCGCAGTCAGGCGCAGTCAGGCGCAGTCAGGCGCAGTCAGACACAGACAGGCGCAATCAGGCGCAGTCAAGCGCAATCAGGCGCAGACAGGCGCAGTCAGGCACAGTCAGGAGCAGTCAGGCGAAGACAGACGCATTCAGGTGCACTCAGGCGCACTCAGGCGCACTCAGGCACACTCAGGCGCACTCAGGCGCACTCAGGCGCACTCAGGCACACTCAGGGGCACTCAGGCGCACTCTGGGGTACTCAGGTGCAGTCAGGCGCAGTCAAGCGCAGTCAGGCACAGTCACACGCAGTCAGGCGCAGTCAGGCGCACTCGTGCGCATTCAGGGGCACTCACGCGTACTCAGGAGGACTCAAGCGCACTCAGGCGCACTCAGGCGGACAGAGCCGAACTCAGGCTGACTCAGGCGCACTCAGGCGCACTCAGGCGCCCTCAGGAGCACTCAAGCGCACTCAGGCGCACTCAGGTGCACTCAGGCGCACTCAGGTGCACTCAGGCACACTCAGGCGAACTCAGGCGTACTCAGGCCCACTCAGGCGCACTCAGGCGCAGTCAGGCGCCGTCGGGCGCAGTGAGGGGTAGTAAGGCGAGTCAGGCGCAGTCAGGCGCAGTCAGGCGCAACTCAGGCACACTCACGCGCACTCAGGCGCACTCAGGCGCACTCAGGCGCACTCAGGCGCATTCAGGCGCATTCAGGTGCACTTAGGCGCACTCAGACGCACTCAGGCACACTCAGGCGCACTCAGGCGCACTCAAGCGCACTCAGAAGCTTCAGGCGCTCTCAAGCACACTCAGGCGCTCTCAGGCGCACTGAGGCGCACTCAGGCACACTCAGGCCCACTAAGGCGCACTCAGGCACACTAAGGCGCACTCAAGCGCACTCAGGCGCACTCAGGCGCACTCAGGCGCACTCAGGCGCACTCAGGGGCACTCAGGCGCACTCAGGCGCACTCAGGTGCACTCAGGCGCACTCAGGCGCACTCAGGCGCACTCAGGCGCACTCAGGCGCACTCAAGCGCAGTCAGGCGTAGTCAGGCGCAGTCAAGCGCAGTCAGGCGCAGTCCGGCGCAGTCACGCGCAGTCAGGCGCAGTCAAGCGTAGTCAGGCGTAACTCAGGCGTACTCAGGCGCACCAAGGTGCACTCAAGGCGCAGTCATGCGCAGTCATGCGCAGTCAGGCGCACTCAGGCGCACTCAGGCACACTCTGGCGCACTCAGGCGCACTCAGGTGCACTCAGGCGCACTCAGCCGCACTCAGGCGCTTTCAGGCGCAGTCATGCGCAGTGAGGCGCAGTGAGGCGCAGTCAAGCGCAGTCAGGCGCAGTCAGGCGCAGTCAGGCTCAGTCAAGCGCAGTCAGGCGCAGTCAGGCGCACTCAAGCGCAGTCACGCGCGCTCAGGCGCACTCAGGTGCACTCAGGCGCATTCAGGCGCACTCTGGCACACTCAGGAGCACTCAGGCGCAGTCAGGCGCACTCAGGCGCACTCAGGCGCACTCAGGCGTAGTCAGGCGTAGTCAGGCGTAGTCAGGTGCAGTCAGGCGCAGTCAGGCACAGTCAGGCGAAGACAGGCGCATTCAGGTGCACCGTTGCACTCAGGCGCACTCAGGTGCACTCAGGCGCACTCAGACACACTCAGGCGCACTTAGGCGCACTCAGGCGCACTCAGGCGCACTCAGGCGCACTCAAGCGCACTGAGTCGCACTCAGGCGCACACTGGTGCACTCAGGCGGAGTCAGGCGCAGTCAGGTGCAGTGAGGCACAGTCACACGCTTTTAGGCGCAGTCAGGCGCACTCAGGCGCACTCAGGGGCACTAACGCGCACTCAGGCGGACTCAGGCGCACTCAGGCGCACTCAGGCGCACTCAGGCACTCTCAGGCGCAGTCAGGCGCAGTCAGGCGCTGTCAGGCGCCGTCAGGTCAGTCAGGCGCAACTCAGGCGCACTCACGCACACTCAGGCGCACTCAGGCGCACTCAGGCGCACTCAGGCGCACTCAGGCGCATTCAGGTGCACTTAGGCGCACTCAGGCACACTCAGGTTCACTCAAGCACACTCAGGCGCACTCAGGCAAACTCAGGCGCTTGAGGCGCTCTCAAGCGCACTCAGGCACTCTCGAGCGCACTCAGGCGTACTTATGCGCACTTAGGCCCACTCAGGCGCACTCAGGCACACTCAGGCGCACACACGCGCACTCATGCGTACTCAGGCGCACTCAGGCGCACTCAGGGGCACTCAGGCGCACTCAGGCGCACTAAGGCGCAGTCAGGCGCAGTCAGGCGCAGTCAGGCACAATCGGGCGTAGTCAGGCGCATTCAGGTGCACTTAGGCGCACTCAGGCGCACTCAGGCGCGCTCAGGCGCACTCAGGCGCACTCGGGCGCACCCAGGCGCAGTCAAGCGCAGTCAGGCGCATTCAGGTGCAGTTAGGCGTTGTCGGGCACAGTCAGGCGCGCTCAGGCGCAGCCAGGCTCAGTCAGGTACACTCAGGTGCAGTCAGGCGCACTCAGGCGCAATGAGGCGCACTCAGGCCCACTCAGGCGCACTCAGGCGCACTCATGCGCACTCAGGCGCACTCGGGCGCACTAAGGCGCACTCAGGCGCACTCAGGCACAGTCATGCGCAGTCATGCGCACTCAGGCGCACTCATGCGCACTGAGGCACACTCAGGCGCACTCAGGCGCACTCGGGTGCACTCAGACGCACTCAGGCACACTTAGGCGCACTCACGCGCACTCAAGCGCTCTCAGGCGCAGTCAGACGCAGTCAGGCGTAGTAAGGCGCAGTAAGGCACAGTAAGGCGCAGTCAAAAGCAGTTACGCAGTCAGGCACAGTCAAGCGCAGTCAGACGCAATCAAGTGCACTTAGGTGCACTGAGGCGCAGTCAGACGCAATCAGACGCACTCAGGCGCAATCAGGCGCACTCAGGCGCAGTCAGGCGCAGTCAGGCGCAGTCAGGTGCAGTCACGCGCAGTCAGGCGCAATCAGGCGCAGTCAGGCAGAATCAGGCGCCGAAAGGTACAGTCAGGCGCATTCAGGCGCAGTCAGGCGCAGTCAGGCACATTCAGGTGCACTCAGGCGCACTCAAGCGCACTCAGGCGCACTCAGGCGCACTCAGGCGCACTCAGGCGCATTGAGGCGCACTCAGGCGCACTCAGGCGCACTCAGGCGCACTCATGCGCACTCAGGCACAGTCAGGCGCAGTGAGGCGCAGTCATGCACAGTCACACGCAGTCAGGCGCAATCAGGAGCAGTCAGGCGCACTCATGGGCACTCAAGCGCACTCAGGCGGACACAGGCGTACTCAGGCGCACTCAGGCGTACTCAGGCGCACTCAGGTGCAATCGGCGCCCTCAGGCGCACTCAGGTGCACCTAGGCACACTCACGCGCACTCAGGCGCACACAGGCGCACTCAGGCGCACTCAGGCGCACTCAGGCGCTCTCAGGCGCAGTCAGGCGCAGTCAGGTGCAGTCAGGCGCAGTCACGCGCAGTCACGCGCATTCAGACGCAAGCAGGCGCAGTCAGGCGCAGTCAAGCGCAGTAAGGCGCAGTCAGGCGCAACTCAGGCGCACTCAGGCGCACTCAGGCGCACTTAGGTGCATTCAGGCGCACTCAGGCGCACTAAGGCGCACTCATGCGCACTCAGGCGCACTCAGGCGCCCTCAGGCGCTCTAAGGTGCACTCAGGCGCACTCACGTGCACTCAGGTGCACTCAGGGGCACTCAGGCACACTCAGGCGCACTTGTGCGCACTCATGCGCACTCAGGCACTTCAGGCGCTCTGAGGCGCACTCAGGCGCTCTCAAGCGCACTCAGGCGCACTCACGCGCCCTCAGGCCCACTCAGGCGCACTCAGGCGCACTCAGGCACACTCAGGCGCATTCAGGCGCACTCAAGCGCACTCGGGCGCTCTCAGGCGCACTCAGGCGCACACTGGCACACTCAGGCGCACTCAGGCGCACTCAGGCGCACTCAGGCGCACTCAGGCGCACTCAGGCGCAGTCAGGCACAGTCAGGCGCAGTCAGGCGCAGTCAGGCGCATTCAGGTGCACTTAGGCGTACTCAGGTGCACTCTGGCGGACTCAGGCGCACTCAGGCGCACTCAGGCGCACTCAGGCTCTCCCAGGCGCAGTCAGGTGCAGTCAGGCGCACTCAGGCGCACTCAGGCGCACTCAGGCGCAGTCAGGCGCACTCAGGCGCACTCAGACGCACTCAGGGGCACTCAGGCGCACTCAGGCGCACTCAGGTGCACTCAGGCGCACTCAGGCGCAGTCATGCACAGTCAAACACAGTCAGGCGCAGTCAGGCGCAGTCATGCGAAGTCAGGCGCACTCAGGCAGAGTCAGGCGCACTCAGGAGCACTCAGGCGCACTCAGGCGCACTCAGGCGCACTCAGGCGCACTCAGGCGCACTCAGGCGCAGTCAGGCGCAGTCAGGCGCAGTCAGGCGCAGTCTGGCGTAGTCAGGCGCAGTCAGGCGCAGTCAGGCGCAGTCAGGCGCAGTCAGGCGAAGTCAGGCGCAGTCAGGCGCAGTCAACATGCAGCATAGAGCGAACTATTGAAGTTGTTGCTGACAACAATGCAAAATCAATTTTCATTTCTCTCTATCTTTCTTCTTCTTTAACATTTTGGAGATATTTCATTCTCTTTCTCTTCGCCACTTTGTCAACGTAATCGATAAGCTCTACATCACCGTACCCTATAGGAAACATTCAGCGAATACCTTCACAAAGAACGTGAAACCGAGTTTCCATTATGGGAGCATAAAGGAAAAGATCAGAGATGTAACACATTGCATTGAAAGATATGTCACTCATAGATCCTGGAATGATAGGTCCTTCGTAGATAGTTTTCAGATAGGTCCTTGAAAAGTCCGTGATCTGGGAAAAGAGAGTTTGGGAATGATGGCATTATAATCACGACGAGTGTGTGAATGGCCAGTAGAAACTCGTCGTTCCTTCTTTTGTTTGGGACGCGGCTGGACACGAGCTGGTTTGTTTTTACATAGGGGACCGTGCGACAAAATTGAGTTCCTAGGAACTCGAAGTTCAAAGATAGATCGGCGCTGTTTAGAGTTCCTATGAACAATTCTGAAGTCATCGTAGCCAGCTTCCGACAAGGTGGCACACTAGTTCGATCCTCGTTCTATTGCGTTTCCAACATCGATGAGTACTGTTAGACTACAATATAGCACACGGTACCTTGTTTTGATCCTAAGAAGTGGTGCTTGTTGCCACGTCGCATTTCCTGCCGCTCACCTACTCGACACGCCGAAGTAGAGCATCAGAAGTTAAAAAAAGTCAAAATCACGCAGCGGGGCAGCCGAGCAGGAACTGATCACTGGTCGTTTTTGAATAATTGTTGTGTAGATGACAGTAATTTCAAATGAACATCGTAAACTTGTGGTTAGAAACATTATCGTACATTGTCATTCTCCAAATGTAAATGCCGGGAGTGTTGCTAGCAACACCCCCAAAAACACCCCTATTTTGCTTGCGACAAGGTATCAACTAGGAGCAAAAGCGAGTGTCATGCACGTGAACGGAGTTGTTGGTCAGGAACAGAAAGTCGACATGCAAAGCTCTACCGTATTGGTCGTCCTATCCCCCGAAGAACACGAGTTCCTAGGAACTCGATTTTGTCGCACGGTCCCCCAGGGACTTTTATGTATATGTATACATACACATATACATATACATATACATATACATATACATACACATATACATATACATATACATATACATATACATATACATATACATATACATATACATATACATATACATATACATATACATATACATATACATATA